>PVIW01000957.1:0-173340 GCA_004026585.1 Noctilio leporinus
TTTTTCTTTTTTTAAGATTTTATTTGTTATTTTTAGAGAGAGGGGTAGGGAGAGAGACAGAGATGGAGAGAGACATCAATATATGGTTGCCTTTCGCCTGCCTCCAGCTACAGACCTGGCTGGTAACCTGGCTTGCAACCTGATTATGTGCCCTGGCTGGGGAATTGAACCAGCAACTCGCCTTTTTTTTTTTTTTTTTTTCCCACTTAACTGTACATCTTAAAGTTTTCTCCATAGCTAAATATATAACTCCACCTTTTTTTTTTTTTTTCTCAGTGGCACTCCATTGCGTAGAAAGACCATGGATTATATAACCAGGCCCATTGATTGCATTTGTCTGTTTTCAGTTTTTTGATGTGATAAATAACCTGTAACGAACAGCCTTGCTGTTCTATACTTCTGCAAACACATGTAGGTTAAATTCCTGGAAGTTACAATGTTTTAGACTTGAGTTCTTACTCAATGAGCTTTTATTTCTACTGGGAATTGTAGGTATGATATATTTTAAGTGAACAACTATAATTCCAAATTGCCAATGGAGAGAGCCTTTAGGATCAGGTTGCTAGAATCTAGTATTAGGATCAAAGAGAGAAAAATGTATAAAGGACAGAAATGGAGATAAGAAGTGAGGTCAGGAGCAACAGATAACAAAATCAGGGGGCTGAGGAAGCTGAAAGCTCTAAATTGGATTGAGGCCAATTAGCATCGCTGAGAATTCCTATGTCTCCCACACTTGGCTGGACCTGGGCACGTCTTCTTCCCTCCTATAGGTGCTCAAAGGTGGCTCCTGCAGCATCATGGGAGTTTTACTAAAGCAGTTCTTGCTATAGGAATCCTCATGTGCACACTATAGATTTTGTTCTTATATTTAAAGATGCTATAGCATTAGGGAGAGGTGAAAGAGGATTCAGGACTTACGTTCTTTTGCTGTTGTCAGCCCAAATACATAATTTCTGTACAATATGTAAAATTCGGCTATTTATAAATGAATAGATGTTATTTTACCACTTTCCAGTTCTACCCTACAGATACATGATCCAGAGATGTTTCCCCCCTCATTTATAAATGTTGTAAATGAAGCTCCCCAGAGATTGAGAACATACAAAGTAATTCAATAAATGGCTGGCAATCCAAGTAGATTGACTCTGGGTGTGCAACCAGTGTTATAAAGAAAAGGAGCCACTTGCATGGCAGCATTCCCCTTCCCAACAACAGGCTGTGCCAACTGTTAAGAAGTTGTTCGGGATGTTATGTGGTTTTTGGACTCTGTTGATGCAAATAAAAGGCTGAGAGTAAGCTTGGTGCTGCAATGGGTACATGCTACTAGACACAATTACTTGACTCATATTCCTCTATGGCCTGAGAGTTCTGCATATGAGTCTAAAACATCATTGTCTGTTGGCAAATAAGAAGGAAAGTTATTGTTTGGGAACAAGGGAATATATGTAACTAACTACCCTCAGTTATGCCTATATGCCTTCAAGTTATGCCTTGAATGGGATAAATATACTTAAAAGTTTTAGGTTGTAGCTACATTGGTAGCTACATTACTTATTAAGAATTGAGAGTTTCTTACATAAGAAGAGATAAGGGGTCCCAAGGAAAGGTTGCACTCAAAACATTTTACACTAGGATGCCATAAAATTCTCACAGCCTGCATTTCTTGCAGAAAGTCAGGGCTCCCCATTAAGAAATGTGTAGCTACTGATGGACTTTGTAGCCTACATGGTAGCCTTTCAAGCCAGTCATCACCACCATCTTCTTCACCGCTGCCTGTCTCCTCTGTTAGGAAATCCCAGGGAGCACCATGCAGGAGCAGCACTGCCCTCAACCTGTCCTACTAACCAGTTCCTGGGGAACACCATCCCTCAAGGAAATGAACAGAAGCTTCTCCCACGCAAGAAGATTAGGGCCCCTTGAGTTAAAGCATTCAAGCTACTTGCTAACCTTAAATAAGACATTTAAGTCTTAGCATTTGAAATATATATTAGTGCAAATTTAGAATTGACAGGGGAGCAGGTAGACCTAGACTTCGACTGGAAATTCCCAAGTTTAAATCTCAGCTTTTCACATCATGGCTGTTATATGTGGGTCAAGTTATATAACTTTATAGAGACACATTTTCTTCATCTGTGAAAGCAAAATATTAATATTTGTCTCACGGCATTGTTCCATGGATGGAATGTTAAGCTATACTTGGAACATAGTAGAAAATTAATAAATGTTTATCTAGTAAATACATTACTACTTTACATTCTTCAAAATGCTTTTATACACAGGTGGGCAAAAGTAGCTTTACAGTTATTTGTATGGAAAGAGGCATGCAGGTTATGATTATTACAGTAGCTTTATTAACTCTATTTCACATATTCATAATTATAAACCAACTTTTGTGTGTGTATATATATATATATATATATAGACTTGTTCTAATACCCAAATGAGGTAGACAGGGTAAGACAGGCTAATAAGGGCAGAACCAACATTAGAACCCAGGACTTATGACTTCCTAAGAGTAGACCTGGTGTTTCTCAATAGTGTAAGCCTGAAGGGGAATAATGGAATAGCATATCCATCACTTAATTACTTAGGACTTTAAAGAGTTAGAGAAAAACAGTCAGAGAGTGAATGGACTTGCCATTTAAATAAATTATTCACTGATACTCCTTATTCGATAAGTAAATTCATTTGCTCCCAGGTATTGGGTTGTGTCTTAACATTGTTCAATTCTGGAAGCTCATTTTAGGAGCTGACACAGCAAGTTTCCTCTATGTAGATCCCAAGAGGCCATCTGAAAACTAAGCAGTATAGCTTGAAGTTGGTGCTGCCAGGTCCCTCTGGGCAGTTGACACAATAGCAGACTACTCATTGTCAGTTCATCTGTATCAAGTCATGGGTTTCCTCAAGTCCCAAGATGGACTCCATTTTTTTCCCCTATAGTTAATGTGAAACAGTTCCTTTGGAGGAATACTGGTCTTCTTCCTCACCCAGGGGATTCAGAGATATACTCATTGGCTTCAATCTGAATTGTTAACTTTGCTGGAAATAGTTATTTTCTTTAAATGCCAGGAATAATACTGCCCTATTGAGGTATCTGATAAATGAAAAGTGTACCTGTCCCAGGAAAAATTCTCTTCTATCTTTAAATGACAAGAATTTACATAAGTACATATGAGTATGTGGGTATAAATTAATGTGCTTATGAATCCAGTTTTTGGAATATTTAGTTAATTGGAAATGCAGACTTGTCAAGTAATCTCATAATGACATCTAAAGAAAAGGGGTAGTTAAGGTTTATGAAGAGATTTTCATTAAAAAATATATAAAGATTTTATTTATTTTTAGAGATTAGGGATAGGAGAGAGGCAGAGAGGGAGAGAGACATCAATGTGTGGTTGCTTTTCACCTGCCTCCAGCTATGGACCTGGCTTGCAACTTGGAGATTTTCATTTTAAAGACCATCTAGCAAAAAAAAAAAAAAAAAAAAAAAAAAAAAGTCTCAACATAAACTTTTCTTAACTTGAAATGACTCTAAATAGTGCTAAAAGTGTTTTGCTTGTTTCAAAGATGCTAATTTGAGCCTCTGACAGCTGCAGTGGTTATTAATATGAGCACAATGGCTGACAATTTGACAACAACCTCTAGTTTTCATTTACTGCTTTCATACTCAATGCCCCTTTTGTGCACAGGGTGTAAAAACTGGAGTCAGATGACTGACTTAGGAGACACGCCTGTGCAATGACCAGCATCTGAGAGCTCCTTCTTCTTTTTCTTTCTTTTTTTTTTTAAAGAGTGATACAACTCTTTTAATAGGAAAATTGGTAGTGATATATCTCATACTAGATTATAAATCTTTAACACATTATTAGTGTTTCCACAGTACAGTGAAAACTCAAGGAGATGAAACTTATTAATAAAATTAGTGCGGAGTAACATGTTCTTAATGAAAATTTACTCCGAATAAATGGACATATAAAACATCTAGGGACATTGACTTAGAATGAGGACAACTAAACAGTTCTTTGTAATTCAGTTGAAATGTGATTTAGAGGTGAACATTTTAAACCAAATTTATTTTTGCTTGCTTATTCTTTGTAATTTTCCAGGAAGTAATGCTATCTAAATGAAACAAACAATCAGCAACAGAAATATATCTGATGGCATGTATTTTCTTTCCTTAGTTGGTTTTTATAAGTCTGTGCCAGATTGGTGCATATTTGTATATGGTCTGTGAGTTTCTTTACAAAGTACTATTTTGCTTGGTTGAACTTTGTTTTATAAATGCACAAAGGCTTAAATCATACTGTGGGCATCTCTGCATGTGTCACATTCACCAGACAACTTGTCTTACTCAGTGAATGTGTTTCTTTTGAATGACTCAGCAAATCCACTGTTTAGATACCTAACTAAATGCTAAAAGATGTACAGCTTAATATCTGACCCAGGCTGAGCCAAAAGCAGAATTACAAAGTATAGGAATTCTTCTATTGTGCATGCTTTCACAATTAAACCTGGGTATCTTAAAAGGTGACTATAAAGAGACTAGTTTAGAAATACACTTGCCTCAATCAGCCTGCCTCCCTAGCCAGAATATACACTCTATAAGGTCAAAGATTATTTCTGTTTTTGCATTCTGAATCCTCTGTATCTGGTCTGGTGTTTTGTCACATGAATGAATGAATTTCTATGAGACTTGAATATTGACACAGGACTTCAATGTAAATTGTTTAATTTAATCCTCACTACCAATATGCAAGGTGGATGTTCTTAGTATCTCCATTTTACAAGCTCAGATTGCAATGGTTGCCTAAAGTTTTCCAACCAGGACAGACAAAGGGAAAACTTGAAACCCTCTCTTTTCACTCCTAAGTCCTGGCAATTTCTAAGTCCTCATGATGTCAAATCTTTGTCCTAAGAATTAACTTATGCTGCTGTTTATTTTTCCTGCTGCTATGTTAATTTTAATCATAGAACATCCTTCATCCTTTAGGTATAGGCAGGCTTTCTGTGAAGAAACAGATAGTAATATACTGACATTTTTGCAGGCCATATGATTTCTGTCACTTGGCTGCTTAGTTCTGACACTGAAGCAAAGAAGCGGCCATAGGTTACATACATAAACAAGTGAAGCATGTGTGTATTCCAGTAAAATCTGGTTTATAAAATAGGGGATGGGCTGGATTTGGTGCATGGGCTATAATTTGCAGTTCTCTAGTATGGCAGAACAGAGGGCTATTCTCAGAAAATATCAAAGGATCAATGTTCTAGTACAAATGCACATAGTAAGACAAAAATACTAACATCTATCATTTATTAAACAACTCAGGAAATATAATGTGCTTTATTCAATTTATCTCATTTAACTCACGTGCACAGAAGTTAGGCCATTCAGTCAAGGTGATTGAGATATTAGTTACAAAGCTGGAGTTAAACCAGGTCTGCCTACTTTAGCATCCCCTCAAACCTTCAGAACTATGTTAAGAGTTCTGCTCTTACCAAGGTCAAACAACAATAACTGTAGGGTTTTTTAAAAAGCAAGTCCATTATCTTTGATGACCTGAAACCCAGGAAGAAGTCATGCTTTGTGTTTCCCCAGGCTGCAGAATGGGGGTGCTGGCTGCCTAGCATGAGCCCATCGTTGCATGATGCAACCACTGATGACACAGGACTCGGAGATAGCAGCGCTGGAGGATGTCTGCTGCTCCTCCTGGCATTTACTAACTGTTCTCTTTGCCCTGACTGCTTCCCATTACATCAATGTAAATGTTTTTCCTTCTCTGAATACCTAATAAAGAACCCCACATTGCTATCTTTTTCTCCCCAACACTATCTCTATGTGCTGTGAATGTTAATTATTAACTATCCTATACCCACCAATGTAAAAGAAGTATGTGCCTATCCATTTTACTTTTTCATCTGATCTTGGAAATTTCTCCACTTTGCTTTCTTCAGCCTCCCTAATTTATCACCAATGGAAGTCATGTAACCCCCTTATATCTTCTCTTTTAATTGTAATGTATAAAATAAGGTGCAAAACTGCCAAAAAAAAAAAAAGGAAAGAAAAAGAAAAGAAAAAAAAAGAAAGAAAGGAAGGAAGAAAGAAAGAAAGAAAAGAAAGAACTCATTTAAACAGAAGTGTGCAAAAGACTGTATAAGGCAGAGCCAGATAATGTCAATGTGCCACTGAAGATGTGCAAACCTGCACCTCAGGTTATAGCACCTTCTCACTCCGTCATTTTCAGGAATGTGTGTCTAGTATCAGGGACAGACACCCTCACTCAGTGGGCATGTCACCAGGCTGTGTCCCAGATTGGGCACATTTAGGTTACCCTCACCGAGCCTTGGAAGGGTGCTGTCACAGGGCTGCCATGCTGGAGTTCTACTTGCAGGGATGTGGCTGGGTAGCAAAGTGAGAATTTTAGACAAGCATGACTGATTTTTCAATAAATGAACGGTCTAAATTAAGAGCATCCCTTAACACAGGCGAAGTATACAAGTTGACAGCAGGACTAAAACCAAATAATTTTCTTCCATTGGCAATCCAGTGTTAGTGCTTGAAATGGTTAAGTTGTCCATTATGAACAAGTCAGGGAATGTGGGGTGAAATGAGGTAGAGAAACATTCCTTAAATGTCCCAAAGAAGAATATCTGTTGTTGAGCAGTAAACATAAGTACTCAATTTCTAGGTCTGACAAGATTAAGAGAAGTTAAACTTAGAATGTAAAGCAGGAAATCTGACCCATCTGGACTTCCAGGTGTCTCTTCGAGGACAGTGGTGGAAGCTGGGGATCAGGTTGGTGAGAGCTATCGGTAGTGTCTACTAAAAATTCGTAGTTCACTTGAGGCTTAGGCGAGGTAATTCACCTTAGTTTCCTTTCCAATCACCTCAAATTTAGTTTCACGTTTAACATGGGCTGTTCTGTTGTAGAGACATGCATGCTAGAGTTTTATAGAACTTTTTGCCCCAGTGGTCCTTGGCTTTTTGTAAAACTTTGTAGCTAGGATCTACTCTGCACACAGCCCAGTGCAGGGCACTGAGAAAGCGAGAGAAGGCCAGAAGGGTCCTTGTCTGGTCTCCTGGGCAAGGAGACAAGGATGGAAGTGTGTGAGCCTACACAAACAGGTACATTCACAAACACACACTCCCATGTACCAGTTAAGCACAGTGCAGGGCAGGTACATTAAAAATTACCAAACACATAGTCTGGAATAATCAGTCCTTCAAATGTTTGCAGGGTGTGAGAGACCAAGGTAAGTTAGGTAAGTCAGTGTTTCCTAAACTGTAATGTGCAATCCAGTCCCCCCAGGATCTTATTCAGTAAATATGGGGTGGAGCTCAAGGGTCTGTGTTTCTAACAGGTTTTTGGTTTGTTCCTGTGTTTGTTCATTAGGAAATCTGTCTCCCACCATACATTGTGCTATAAACCAGGGATAAAACAATGACTAAAATATAACCTTCCCCTCAAGGAAAGTAGAGGTAAAGATAACTTCAAAACCAGTGGATGTATTTTCAGGCTTCTTTTTGATTCCCCAGGTGTAAGATGGGGGCTGATTTATGGAGGATGGATAACAGTTTCTGCAATAAGTAAGTTGCTATGGGGAATGAGGGGATGGGGCAGTTTAGGCAGGAGGAACAGTGTGTGTGAAGGCCTGGAGCTGTACAACAGTGTTGTTAAGATTGTTTTAAGTCTTGTGTTATGGTCAAAGCAAAGGTCCTGGGTGGAAAAGTGGAGAAAGAAAGAAGGGTGAGGGGCCAGGTTCTGGAGGATCTCACATGCCGTGTCAGAGCATCACAGCAACACCCTGGAAGCAAAGGTGAGCTGTGGAAGGGAAACCGGAGGCCACTCAGAAGCTCTCACATCCAGGTGGTGTGTCCTCAGCCTTGTCCTTCCCCTCACTGATGAGCACACCAATGCCTCTCTAGACTTAAGCACTTGATTATATTTCACCTGATTTAGTGCCTGCTCCCCAACCCCCCCCCCCCCACACACACATGTGAGTATCTGCTGCTCCAGTTTCTGTTGCTTTAGTGACTTTTTTAGAAAAGGTTAGTAATGAAAAAAGAGAAAGGGAGAGAGAGGGAGAGAGAGAGATTTGCTTAAAACAGGTCCTCTTAGAGGTTAACTCTAGTAACATCCAATAGTTGAGTCTCCTGGTTTATTTTAAAAATAAATGCATCAAAATAGAGATGAGAAAGTTTTCAGTACACTTTAAATATTCCCTTCAAAAACTTAAAAATTTTATCATAACATGTATATTGCAAGCATATGCTATTTTAAAAATAATTACAGTTTATAAACATTAAGGTTTATATATTAGAAGCAGAATGGGGCATACGATTAATTTCAATTTTGTATCTTTGTGGTTATACACATACCCTAATTTACAGACAAAAAGTAAAAAAATGAGAGCTTTCATAAATGTAAGGCTAGGTTAAACTGCCACCCCTGTTCCTTACTCTCCCTACCCAGCCAGCCTCACAGTCCTGATCCAGGAGCATCCGCGTTCTGGTGTAATCACTGAAGAAGCAATTCACTAAGCCTCACAAAGGAGAACATCTCATTGACTGAAAGATGTGCAAGGTGACTGATGGCCAAACATCAGTGACCTTCAAAAGTCACTTTGGGGGCTGACCACAGAACCCACTGTGTTTCTCCAACTTAATGCCAACATGGACATAGTCAGCAAAATGACAAAAGCCAATGAAGAAGAAATAAAATAAGCATGTTATCATGTGAAAGAAGAGTAGCTGGTCCTTTATCATTACCCATCCTTTTTTCTTTTCTTTTTTTTGCTTAGTAAAAGATTTTCTGATTTGAAGAGGCAGGTTTATTTTGGAGGGAGTGAAACACAAATGAATGCACAAACAAAAGACATATCTGGCAGCATAAAAAGCAGTCTGTAGTTTGAAACACAGTGAGATAAACCAAATTTAGCTCTCATTCCCTGAACCAGCTGAAGAAGCTGCCGTTGCATGTGTCTGGCAAGCCTCATGTGGTATGCCAGTCCATCTCTGTGCTGCCTCTGCTGATCCTGTACATTGGAAGTGCAGTCCTTTGTAGGAACAGTTCCTGTGCTTCAATCATTTTTTTAAAAAGAAAAATAAAACAAGATCTGGGTCCATATAGAGTCCTATCAGAGAAGTGATTGGGAAAAGAGCTGTACTGAGAGTTATGAAAAGTGAAGGTTCATCCTAATAAGAAAAAAAAATTAAACTATTGTCTAGTCACTTTGATAAATTAAAATTATTCCAGCCTGGCAAAGATCTGACTAGCTGAATTAATTCTGGAGTAAAATTTTATGATTGTGTCTTTTAAAAGCCATGTAAATCAGCAAGCATAAAGCTGACAGGACCTTGCAAGAACACACTGTCCCTCTCATTTATTGCAGGCAACGCTGCCCCTGCTCAAAGGCCTGCGGTGAGCTGTTCCAGTTCCGCTTGGCTTGGGCCATAGGGCTTGGTGCAGTTTGGTGGGAAGGTGGGGCAGCTCAGAGAACGTTTGAATGAGAAAGAAGTCTGCTCTGTAGAGACAAAGGAGCCACAGAGCCATAGAACATAAATCCTGGAGGATTTACCTTCTTTGTCCTTTCCAACATAGTGTAAAAGTTCTCAGCTGGCATGGTTGAGAACTTAAATTTCTTCCTCTGAGAATTCTGAACTTGTGTTTTTGGAGCTATCTTTTCAGGGCCTGACAAAATAGCTTAAATCAATCAAAGTAGATTAAATTTATCCCTTTGATCTGTCTGTGATTAAATGGCCTGCTAATATGTAGCAATGAGTGTCCGCTCCAGCAAAGGAAGAAGACGGTTGGAAATCATGGTCGAAGTGGGAACAGAGAGGTTCACACACTATGAGGATGTCAGAGCAGAAGCGGTTTCAGAGGTAACCTGACTAGCACCCCATTTATGAGACAATGGAGGGAGAGACCCTGTGTGACTTGCTTAGGGTTGCACAACCCTAAATATTTCCAGCAAGGAGAACTGATTCATGGGGATGTATCAGGTTTACTGCAGAAATGGTTCTAATTCTTTCCCTGTCCTTGTCCCTCTCCAGCCAGAGAAACGCCCAACCAGGCCTGACCAAGATCAGCAGAAGCAGCTGGCCAACTGTGGATTTGTGAGCAATAATAATGGATATTGTTCTAAGCCTCTCAGTTTCGGTGTGATTTATTTGTGGCATTCTTGTGGCAATACATAACTGTTTGCTGGCCCTGAGACAATAGGTTGTCTTTGAAAGGAGGAAGAAGGAGTAGATAATCCTCCATCCAAACTGTGAAATCTTGCAGTTTCTATTATATGGGAATAGGGTCCAATTTACAGGATGAGAACATATCCCAGGAATAGAATCCTGGAAAAATCTTCCCAAAGCCATTGTGGAATTATGCTCCCTAAATGCTGATAAGCCTGAAGCTTGTATGTTTACTGAACTCGGGAGCTGAAATAATGTTGGAAATTTTCCAATCCTGATTTTACCAATAAGGAAACAGAGGCTGGACCCTGGCTGGTGGCACAGTGGATAAGGCACTGGCCTGTGAACCCAAAGATCACTCATTTCATTCCCAGCCAGGGCATATAACCAGGTTGCAAACCAGGTCTCCAGCTAGGCCCGTAGCTGGAGGTGGGTGAAAGGCAACCATACGTTGAGGTCTCTCCCTCTCCCTTCCCCTCTCTCTAAAAATAATAAATAAAATCTTTAAAAAAAAAAAAAAAAAAAAGGGAAGGAAAACAGACACCGGATGGTGTAAAGGCAGAATTGGCTATATAATTTGTAGAGTCCAGTGCAAAATGGAAATGTGGAGGCTCTTGTTAAAAAGAAAATACTTTCAAGACGATGGCAGCAGAACATTGGACCAAGTGCAGGGCCCTTCTAGGTGTGGGGCTCCTGCTACTACACAGATTGTGTGCCCTCAGGCTGGCCCAGAGTTAAGCGGTTGGTCTTAAAGATGCCCCTCCACAAGTCCATCTAATCAACTTTTAGCAAAAAAGAAAGAAAGAAAAGCAAAAGGGACTCCATGTATTTGTTCACAGCTAGTTCAAGGGACCCGGCAAGAATGAAGACCTCTCGTTCCTGCTCCAGTGATTCTTAGATTTTTGTCAGACTGATAGAAAGTCTAAACCAGAAACAATATGGCTAGTTTGATGTCTGACTCAGAGGGAAGAATTTATAATTTTTCACATAATATTTTTAAATGTGGGAATTTGGATTCAAGCAAGTAAACTGAAATTACACTTCTTACATCAATTATTTGCAATGTCCAATTATATCTTTTTGATATCTTCTTTGTTGAAGTTGATTGTTATTTATTATAATAACTTATTTAAATTGTGTTTCTTTTTTAGTTCTTTCTTTTCTTGTCTTTGCTTTCTTCTTTTTTCTCTTTTGTAAGCAGAAAATTCTCAGGTGCTAAGTAACAATAATTTAAGTTTCTCCTAAGTTTTTTTTGCCTTACTGATTACATTAACAACTTCTCAGCAACTCTGAACTCTTTCCTTTAGGGCTCTGGAAATATTATACCTTAGTATGTGCATTGCTCCATCCTTAACCAACTTTGCCACTATTTGGAACATTCTATTCTTTTTTTGACTTACCCCACAAACTGCAATTAAGTATTATTGGAATCCTTGTTTCTGTAGGAAATCAGCCTCCATTATTTTATTAATAATTAATTAATAAAGAAAATGGAACTCCTGTGTTTTTCTCAATGGCTTATGGGAAATTTAAAAAATGTCCCCTTAGGTAACTGAGAGAGGTTTGTGGATTTAAAAAAAAAGTTTCTTTTAGAAAAGACAAGGTTTCTGGGACCTCCTTTTTAAAAGACAATGAATGTGACAAGGCAAGATTTTAGTTAATAAAGTTAAAGCCATCACTAAAGGCAGAAGCCAGAGATAAGACACAACTGTGAGAACACACATAAATACTAGTGGGGATATCATGAGGAACAGAGCTCAGTTTTACATCAGGAATGAAGCTAACTAAACGCCGATGCTTGATGCCAGGCAGAGTTTGTGCGGAGTGGAGGTTGGCTGACTTCTGCAGCAACACCAGTTCTTCTTGCTTTAAGAGTTCTAGTTAATCCTTCAACAATGTGGGGTTAGGGGCATTAACCCCCTGCACAGTGTATAACTTTTGACTCACCCCAAAACTTAATAGCCTACTGCTGTCCAGAAGTTTTCTGATAATGTAAACAATTAACACATATTTTGTTTATGTGTTATACAGTATTGTTGAAATAAAGCTAGAGGAAAGAAAATGTTACTAAGAAAATCATAATAAAAAGGAATATAGTTACAGTATTTATTGAAAAAAACTTCACATATGAGTAGACCCATGCAGTTCAACCACATATTGTTCAAGGGTCAATAGTACTTGCTAACTCACGAAAGACATATGTTAGCCCTCTTATTTGTATTATTCCTTTGTCAAGGCTCTCATCCATCTGGCTTTACCTGTGCAGCTGCTAATGAAGACCAGGTTCTCAGGGCATTTGTTCCCTTTTCCTTCAAAAATCACCATTCTGGGATGATATATGGCCAAGGGTCCCTAAGCCAGGATTAATGAAATATGTAATTTAATTTGGAATAGTGAGCCTAGATTCTACTTTGGCTTGTCCAGATTCTTACTGAATCATAATAAATTTTCATGGTCCTTAGCAAAAATTCTTTCTTTGTCCATTAAGTTGGCAAAGGACTTTATTTACCAAAGAGATTTTAAAACCAGTTTCCAAAGAAGGCCCACAGTGGTCAGGATTTGTCAAAGAACTATGTGTCATAATAATCATGACTTGGCTCTGATTTTTATCTTTGGGTATGTGTTTTCATCTGCTCCCTGCTGTTTCCACCTAATCTATTTCTCACTCCTCTCTCACTTTGTTGCCTATATTTTACCCCAAATGCCAAAGTTGTGATCCTTTGTTATGTTTGCCAAGCCCACATTGGCACAGAAATCCTTCCTCAAGGAAAACTCAAACTGAAAATTTCTGGCCTTAACCTACAAACTATCCTTTAGCTATTTACTTGGGTTTTTATTTTCTCTTCCTCTTTTACTCTCTCATTTCCTTCTTCCTCTCCCACATGCCAATTCCCCTAGATTCCTTTCTCTGTCTCTCTCCTGCTTTCTTTCATTTCATCCTGAAAGAAAAAATGCTAAGTTTTCTTTCTTTGCTTCACTGAAAAAATTGTCATAAAATTTATAGCTGGCTTAGGCTGGCCATCACTGATCTTCTTGATTTAGTTACTACCAAGAAGTGTTTTATGATTATTCACGGTCTTATTCACAACAAACACGACAAGGTCCTTGGTGTTAGGAGGCTGTATAGATCTTTTCATTTGTTTGGAAAATAGACTGGGCACCTGAAGTTCCCAGTGTTGAATTGGGTGATATGGATTGTTTGACTAGCACATTTTATATGGAAAGATAAAATCCCCAAGCCTTAATATGTAATAACATCAAATTATTTTGCTGCTGTAAAGGAAATGTATATAGCCCTGTGACAATACAGGAACTTTCTAATACTCCCTCAAGCATTAGTTTCAGGAAGCCATGAGTGAGGCTGGTAATTGAAAACAAATTGTGTTGATGATATTAAGATTGTCTATTGGTGCAAATTGTTTGAATATCTAAATGTAATGAAGTTGACCAATTATATAAAAGTGCCTTGGAGGCTGATAAAACAACCATCAGTCTTGAGTCTGCGATTGAAGGATGAGTCAGAGCACGAATGACTTCTGTGCTTGAAATATATGAATTGTGTTGATTGCTCACTTATGTATTTGAAATATATAAAAATGATCTCTTTTTCCTGTAAACTCCCCCATATCATACTGGTCATTTCATAAAGTTAAGGTATTTAGTAGTACTCAAAACTCTCTAACAGATAATGTTTTATCTTTTTTTTTCAATTTTTTAAAAAAGATTTTATTATTTTTCAGAGAGAGGGGAAAGGAGAGAGGCAGAGAGGGAGAGAGACATCAATGTGTGGTTGCCTTTCACCTGCCTCCAGCAACGGATCTGGCTGGAGACCTGGCTTGCAACCTCGTTGTATTGCCCTGGCTGGGAATCGAACCTGCGACCTTTAGGTTCGCAGGCCGCCGCCTTAGCCACTGTGTCACCAGCCAGGACCTAATGTTTTATCTTGAGCAAAACTATTGACCTAGAACAGAACCATAAAGAGAATTTCTTATGTATGTTTCCAAGGAGAAATCTTGACTATATCTTTGGGAAGTTAACTCAAAACTATGGTGCCAATAATTATTTGAGCACCTCACTGTCATAAAAGGAATTTGATGTCTGAGGAAGAATTATAGTATTCTGCCTTCTTTAGTAACTTTCTCCAATGTGGCTAAGGCTAGCCCGGGATCTGGGATAGTGACAATAAAGATTGCCTGCAACTGCACTGTTGACTCTTGTATGTTCCTTTGAGGAGTCCAATGCTATATTATAGGGAGTTGCAGATGAACAAGAGCTTGGTGGTGAAGGCAGTTTGCTCAAGACATATAGAAGCCAGGAGGAGGAGTGATCATTTCATGACCAACCTGTGGCAGCACTGTTAGAGAAATGACACTTGATAATTCAGAAAATGTGGCTGCAGGAACCAAGCACAAACTGGGGCCCACATTGTCCAGTATCCACATGATGTACCCTTAAAAAGCACAGGCCAGAAACCAAAGTAATAACTGAAAACTAACTGTTACTTTCATTTTGTAAAGATCCTAAAAGTAGATTCAAAGCACTTTTAAAAACTCCTTTTACCTCTTTCTCAGTTTTTCAGACTTCAAAGCTGCTCCAGAGATCCCCAAAATACTTTTTTCATATATCATGTGGTCTTTCACCCTCTACCCTACCCCTTTAGCTATTTATTTCAAAGGCCTCCTCAGTTTCTATGTTTATTTTATTGTATTTAAATGTATATATGTATTTAGTTATTTGCTGTTGTTGTTTCCCTGTCTTTGGTTTTGTTTAATGTGTCTCTGCTTATTCTTACAAAAAGGCTGGAAACCAGTTTGGCAAGATTCTGTTAGAACAAAAAGCAAAGGGAAGAATCTGAGCAGATAAAGAAAACGTTCTCTTATTAGCTGGTGTGAGAGCAGAAGTCTTAAATTACTGCTGAAATTGTGGTTATCTTGTATCTACCATAGTCTACAATAAGAGACAGCATTTATTAGTAGTTAATATGTTGCACTCATTTTGCTAAGTGGTTTTACATTATGTCATAGTAGTTTGTAATGGCACTGTGCAAATAAGAAAACTATTTTAGAGAGGGTGAGTGAATTGCTCAAGGTTACACTGACAGTTTTCAGCAGAACTAGGAGTTCTTGGCCTGAGTCTCCTTCCAAATCACCCTGTTCTTAACCATTGTAACTTTAGGTATCAGCATCCCTCAAAGGCTGAGGTTATATTGAGAGTAAAGCAATCATTTCAATACAAGGACACTAGTTTGTGTTAAATTGTATAAGAAATACAATTCAACTCCACACTTTGATGTTTCCCCCTTCTTACACAATTTTTCAGCTGAAAGTACTAGTTTGGACCTAGATCTGCATTAACATGCAGATTACCAATGTTAAATATTTGTCTACAAATTTGTACTGGAACTTCCCAACTATATGTGCTTATGATTTGGAGAAGCAATTCAAACTTTAAGTTTCTATTAATTGAAAAAAAAAACAAAAAACTATTTACTGTTTTCCTACTAAAAGATCAGGAGGCCCAAGGTTATAATCTTGAGTCTGTTTCCCTGAGTAGTTCACTCATCTTCACTGTGCCTCACCTGTGAGGTCAGGGGAAGGATTTAGGAGGGAGATAAGGAACTCACAGGGCTTGACAGTGATGAGTGGTACACAGAGCACAGATAATGGATTCCAAATGAAGCTGTCAGCTCCACTATCGAATATGCAACCTTAAAAATTATCTCACATTAAATCTCTACTGTTTAAACAAATTCCCCTTTTGGTACAAATGTGTCTTTTCTAGCTTTGTATCCTGATTAAAAATGAAATGTTATGCCTCTGATGAGATTCATCATTATTCCTTGGGGGATAGTTCTTAAATCAACACTTACTTCCCATTTTTCTCTTTTGTCGGGTGCCTTCACCTGGAGTGCATGTGTTGAGTGGGTCACTTCCACACTGTCAGGGTCTGGTATCTGTGTTAACTCACCATCTTTGTTGTGAGTCTTATGTCAACTCCCTGAGGTGCTGGTTGGTTCTCTTTCTACTGCAACTGGAGTTTGAGCTGGTTATTCAAAAGAAATGGAAAAACAGAGGGAAGAGGAAGCTGAATGTAGGACTCTTACCTTACATTTGAGAACCTGGGCCTTTCGGATTAACACAAACATTGGAGCTACATAAAGAATTATTCAAAGTCATCTATCCCCAATTACTTCAACCAATTACAGAAAGAGTTTATGGAATTATTACAAGCAATCTATACATCCCTATGTAGACTGAATAAATACACACTTTCATGTACTACTTTTCTCATACAATGAATAGGTGCTGTTGTAATTAATAAAATACAAATTATTTTATTAACATTAAGTTTACTAACTTTGTTTGGTAGTATATACTAATGTAGGTAAGAAATCTGACTGCTCTCCTGGGATATTTATAAACTCTTATGTTAGAAAGGAGTTCTCATCTTTAGAACAGTTAGGAATTACTAATCTAAGTAACAATGGTTCCCAAATGGTCAGCAAAATGGGAAGAAATGTGAAAGAGGTTAGAAATATGAAGGCACTTCCACAAGGAAAAAAGAGCAGGAGGCCCTTACCCAAGGCTATCAATTTCTGTCAGGAAATTGGCTGACACATCCTTTCTTTACCTTGGAGCTATGGCAGCCTGCTGCTTGATTTAGCATGGGTGTTACAGGATACCATGTCAGCAAACTCACAGGAAGAACTTGTCAATTCTACTGCTATTCTGTCTACATTTCCAAATGGCATAGCATCTAGGCGCCCTAGTACATCATAATGTCTTTGACATTTTTCCTGAAGAAAAATCATAGTTATGAGTCAATGTGCAATGGAAGGGAATTAAAGGCTATCTGAGTGTAAAATTTTTGCCTTTAGTTGATGATCTAAAGGATCATAAAAAGGACATAACAATTTTTTTTTTTCTTTTGGTTGTTGTTGTTTTTAACCTGCCCCAATTTCATCTCTCAGGCTTCTGGTAACAGAATTTCGGCTTTCCTTTAAAGAATCATCCATACTCATCATTGGGCACATAGCCTAGATCTTGTCTCAAATTGCTGCAAGAATTATAGAAGGAGGTGAACTCTTCTGACTGAGGCTTTGAAGCTAGTTAGAAGTCAGTTTATTGCTGCTTGTGGTCACTTTGCCATCACTGGGGAGAGCTTGCCTAAGAATTAAACAATACAGGGGAAAGCTGGCTAGAAATGCAAAAGAAATCCAAAGCATATTATTTGAAGATCTGGTCCAGATATTCCTGACTTTGAGCTTTGGGTTACAGGAACCAATCAAATTTTCTTTGTTGCTTACATGACTGAGTGAGGGTATTGTCACTGGTACTATAAAGAAACTTTATTAATGCAGGGTTGTTCTTCATCTCCTGATGAAATTTTCCATCCTCTACATTTTCTTTCCACATTCTAATTCCAAAAAATCTTTATTATGCCATATTAGGACCACATAGCCTCACTCCATTAAGGACCCTCTCACTGTGACCTAGAAGGATTTTTGTTGTAGGGAAAGTAAAAAACAAAACAAAACAAAACAAACACAAAACAAATGTGGGGAGAAGCAGATATCCTGCTATAGTTCTCCTGGGGAACATGACTCTCAGAGAGATGGAAAGTCACTTCAAATTAGAATGTTCTAAAATGCAAACTAAAGATTTCTTTCCAACTGGCGATAAATAGTGGGTGATGCACTACAGTACACACAGGTTGCCAATTTCTGATAGAGCACCTTAGTAGCTCAGCTGGGGATTCTTGAAGAGGGAAAATTATGACAAGCTCTGTTTTATGGAGGTGGAGTATTTGGATGCTAATCCTTTGATTTTGCATTCATTTTTTCTGTTTCTTTTGTCATTCTTGTTTGCCCTGCTGTGTTCTTTTCCACTGAAACTCTTTTCTTTGTCTGAAATTGGACCCGCAAAAATAAGTCTGAAATAAGGAGATATGAGAATCCCAAAGTTGATCTCACTTTTATTTTCTTTATTAATATTTCAGTTTATAAAACATAGAGGAAGTATTTTAGCTCACTGGCCCTTCAACTTAGTCATGCTCCTATTTAAACCATTTTCATGGAAAATTTGAATATTCATGAAAGCATCTAAAACCAATATTTCTAAATTTGTTTGTGGTATATTATGCAGGAAATTACTTCAATCTTACTAGTACTTGAGAAATATTTATCATACATCATCCTAACATTCTAGGAAAAAAGCAAGTAGGGCATATGGTACATAAGGAAAAGGAGAGAACAGTAATATTTCATGTAACACATTGATAAAGATTAAACCGGCTTCCTTAGCTCAATTGGACATGGCTTATCTTTGATTTTGGTGTCTTTTTTTGCTGCATTATATATAATCAGATAAGATAATTGTTCTTTAATTATTTTTGCATTAGAGTTTTTTTTTAAGATTTTATTTATTATTTCCAGAGAAAGGAGAAGGGAGAGGAGCAGAGAGGGAGAGAAACCTCAAGGTACGGTTGCCCTTGACTTGCCTCCAGCCACGGACCTGGCTGGAGACCTGGCTTGCAACCAGCTTATGTGCCCTGGCTGGGAATCGAATCAGCGACCTTTGGGTTCACAGGCCGGCACCTTATCCACTATGCCACCAGCCAGGGCCTGCATAAGAGTTTTTAAAAGCCCAAGATTAATATCTTTATAAACTTTATAAAGTTTAAATGCTTTTCCTTTATGAAGTGTTCTGTACTACTTCTTAAATTCAAATCCTCTTTTTTGTCCATTTGAGTTAGTATCTTTTTACTTTGCCTTACGTACTAGGTTATAATATACTATAAAACTCTTAACATATATGATGAGAAAATTTATTGCTTCAATTTTTATTGTTTGTTACCTGGTTTCCCCATGGATTATAATCTCTTTGTTTTTTCACCATTGAATCTCCTGTCCGTTGCATAACATCTGGAATATAGTAAGTACTTGATGAACATTTGTTAAATAAGTGAATAAATAAATGAGTAAAATAGCTCAAGTTAAAGTCACTGTCACTAAATGTTAGAATGGACCCATCAGTAGTCATCAAGCCACATATGACAGGTAAGTCTAAAAACAACAGTCACAGTAACAATAACATTATCTTTGTCCTTAAGGCTAAAACAGTGTGACATATTACTTGGAAAGGAACGAGAATGATCCTTTACTGAGAATCTATTATATTTAGAGTATAATGCGGTATATGAATATTTTTTATAACCTACAGAAAGAACTAAACTTTACAGCAAGACCCAGCACATAACAAAGCCAAACTCTTCACAGAATATTCACCTTTACTCTTGTGGGGCATACTCATATATCTATCTTAATCTATTTTATGCTTTTTCTTCTACTTCATTAAAAAATGCTGGTCATGACCCACTAAATTGATCTCATGTTGTTCTCATGGGTTTGAAGACCTCCCTGTAGTGGTGTGGGGCGTGGTTTCTGAATTCAGGATGCTCACTGGCTCTGCCACTTGCTAGTGGTGTCACCTTGGTCCAGTCACCCAATGTGGTAAGCTTCATTACCCTATCTAAACAATGCAGATGGTGCTAGTAACTACATCATCAGGTAGTTGTATGGATTAAATGAAATAATGAATAGAAAGCATCTATCATAGTGTCTGGCACAGAGAAAAATCCTCAATAAACATTAGCCACTAACATGCAACAGGGACTATATTTGTGCTTCTTGGGCAACTCATTTTATCCTCTGATAAGTCCTATCAGGTAGTATTATCCCCATCTTATAAGGAAAGTAAGGTTTAGAGAGGTTAAATGAATCATCTGAGGTCAAATGGTCAATGGGTGACAGAGCTAGGGAACTCAGCCAGGCCTGTCTGATTCTGGTGTCCATAGTTTTTCTAGAAAATAGCAGTGAAACCCAAAGAAGGCTTCATGGAGATGGTGCAACTTGTGGTGGTAAGATGGGTGACTGGTATAAAACTATGTACCCAAATGCTATTGCATGCTGGGTTGAAAGAAGGTAGGGTTTAGGATCAAGCCACATGGATTCTATCCTTGACTCTACTACCTACTAGCTTAGTTATTGGGTATAATTTAATCTAGCCTCCCTGAGGCTCAGTTTCCTCAGCTTTATGTACTGGTAAGACCAAGCTTGCAGAGTTCTTGTGAATAATGAACTACACCTAACGCATTTTTAATTGTCAATTAGTTGCTCAACAAATGGAATCTGTTCTTAGTAGTTAGAATTTGCTAATAGGGTATGTGAGTCAGAAATTAATCTCTTCCCCAGGATTTAATTAAAATTTTAATTTGTAGGCTTAAATAGATGCAGTTTGCAGCCATTTTGAGAGCATGGGTAAAATTATACTTTATAGATGGGTCTGTTAAGTTTTACTATTAATCATCTTACACAGCACCAAATAGAATAACTATGAGTGACACTGAGATTGCAGCTACTGATTTTACTTCTAGTAGTAGTTTGTCCAATATAATCCCTTCTAAGTTACTAGCAATATTGTTTGGTCTCCTGGGTTAATGTAAGTATATTGTATATTTGCCTAACCTGGGAGCCATCAGAACTTCCCAGTGGCCTTTTGAGAAGTATTATAGAGTATCAAATGACAATGGGGTCAACTTGGCAGCACTGTTCATTTCTGTCTTAGTTCAATTACTGACTCTGCTGCTGGCTCCTTAAGCCTTGGGTCCAGAAATGAATCAAATACTGGAAATATAAAGTTGGTTTCTAGTCCTGCCTCCTCTCATTTCTACCTTTGTGGAATTGAAGCCAGAGAAAGCCAAATTTCTTACTCTCTAGGGTACTGCTAAAGGTGTATGTTACAACTTAAATGGGATTGTTGCTTCAATTGCTTTTCAGCTCTGGTTACTCTGAAATCATTCAGTTTAAAATTTTCCCTGTAGACTCCATGGTGTGTTTGATGGTTGCTAAACCTCTGGACATCAGAGGTGGCGCACAGCTGTGATTCTAAAAGGCTCAGTCACAGCTGGAGAATGATGAGGGCAGAGCTTTTGAAATCAGACGCCCTGTTAAGTTTGTTAGCAGATTAACCAACCCTGGGCAAACTCTATCCTGCAAGTGAATTACAGAGATGCAGGTTTTAGTCTCTAGGGCAATTAAAACACTCCTCAGCCAGAATTATCAGTAGAGGAAAAACTTCAAGAAAGGCAAATTTATACAGTAGATATAATTAATTCCACCTATCAATGATGGTCCTGAGATGTTTTACTTTTTGTGTGCTTGGTGATATAGCAAAAAATATTTTTTTAGTAAAATATATCCCCTCAAATAGTTTAATTTTTTGTTAAGTGTCAGTAAAACTCTTGAGTCAAGGGAAGAGAATCTGTGTCCTCATCCTACTGCAATGGTTTGTGTTGACTTTGGTAAATCACATGCTAGGTTTGGTCTTTCCTCACCCCTAATTTGTAAAATTCAGATTTACCCATAGAATATAGAGTCTAGTACTAAGATTTTACTCCAGTCCTAAGATTTTTTGCCTGATATTTTGAAAGTCTAATGTGATCAGTGAAATTTTTTTGATTGTGATTAAATTTCCTTAATCTTTCTTTAACAGAAGAAAACTTTTGTACTGTGCAAAGGGTTTCTCTCCCCTTAAGTCAGAATGCGACTTGCCAGATAAAAGAAAGAAACTATGTATGGAATACTTCACTAAAATATGTACCTTCAAATACCATACTATTAGAGTAGCAATAAAACAATAAAAACTAGAATTTTCAAGATTTTCACACATCTCATTTGATCTTCATAAAAACTTTATATGGTAAGTCATCATTTCAATTTAACAGATGAAAAGAACTGATATTTTAAAAGAGTAGTTTCTTGTTCATGTTTACATAATTAATAAGTGGTCAAGATGGATCTTAGCATTTATATTCTTGACTTTTACCCCACTGTGAAATGCCAGAGGTCTTGATAATACTAGGAACTCTTCTGTATCTTTTAACTTTCAACCAAACACTCATGACCATATACATTTTGGGAGAGCTAAAGCAGAAGCTGTGAATCTGTGAGACTTTTATGGAGGTGGTTGGAAGATTACTTCTAAAGGCATCTGAATCCTCATGGACACTGAGCTGTATCTATCCACCAAAAGTGGTAGTCAATTTGGGCCACTATAAGAATGTACCGTGCACTGGGTGGTTTATAAACAGCAGATACTAATTCTCTGGGGCTGGAAGTCCAAGATTAAGGTGGAAGTATGGTCAGGTTTGGTGAGAGCCCTCTTCTGGCTTGCAGTCTGCCAACTTCTTGTGGTATCCTTACATGGCGAGAGCAGAAACAGCTCTCTTGGGTCTCTTTTATAAGGGCATTAATCCCATTCATTAAGGTTTCATCCTCATGACCTAATTACCTCCCAAAGCCACCACCTTTTAATATCATATTGAAAATTAGGAATTTCATCATACACAAACTCTCAGTTCATAACATCAAGTAAGTAATCCTTCAAATATACTATGTGAGTACTTTTATCACTGAAATGTTTCAATACAATTGTAACTATTATATGTATTTTCTCAATCAATAAATACAGAAAGTACAACTAATATTGCTTGGACTTTGTGGAACTTTGGATATTAAAATGACACTCTGGGAACTTTCTGGGGTTATGAAAATGTTCTATATCATGATTTGGGAGTTGGCTACATGGATGTACACATTTGTCAAAATGCATTGAATTATATGCTTAGGATTTATACATTTCCCTATTAAATTTTTTACTTCAATTTATTAAAATGAGGCCTTACATACTTGGAAAGTTGCTGACCCAAATGTATAGCAATTGCTTAAGTCCTCATTTGCTTTCCACTTGTAGGCAGTATTTGGGGTAATTTGAGTGACTTTTATACTGTGTTGCCCTCCATGAGCTCAACTACTAAAGGTCACCACCAGTGGGTAAAATTTGCCACCTGTGAATATAAATCAAGAAATGTCCTTTATTTAGTAAGTATGAAAACAGTTGCCATGTCAACCAAAGTGATCAGGACATAGATTTGTGAAAGCAGAAAGAGAATATAATTCCAATTTAGGAACCAGAATCTAACTGAACATTTGGAGAAGAGAAAGAGTCAGTGCAGTGTGAGGAGTAGTCAATCTGAGGCATAAAAAGGAAGTCTGAGGACTATCAAATGCTGCCCAGGGAAGGAATATCCTGAACCTAGTAGATTCGAAGTCAGATATTCTCCTGGGCAGCAATGTGGGTCCTAAGACTTCATCTTGGTTCAGATAAAATAGACCCAAATTAGCCACCTTTCTTTGTTCTGATTCCCAATCTTGAGACATACTTTTGTTTGCTTGTTTGGCTTTTAAAATAACCTAATTATGGGAAGTAAGTGCCCTAGGTAGAAGATGTGAATATTTTAGGTGTCTGTAAAGGTCTGTTAAATTAATGTTCTGTATTATACACCAGTCTCTGTTAAATTTGGTTAATAAATGTCAACTCCTTTGTGTCTGATCACTTTTGATGGCCTTAATTAAGTTTATGAATCTGCAAGATTGTGATGACTTAAGAATTTTTGTCAAGAATTAGTCAAGAATTTTTGGTTCTCAAGTGACAGAAACAAAACTCAAACTTGCTTTAGTAAGAGCAGGAGTTTATTGGTTTATTTAACTTAGAAGTTCAAGGTGGAACAGCTTTTAGGAGGACAGGATGCTGGGGCTTGACTTACTTGGTTAGAAATATTGAATTTTTCATTGCTTAGCTTAATCCTTCATTTTCTTCAGATGTTCTTTTTGTCCTAATAAAATGATTATCAATAGATCTAAATTAGCCCTAAATTTTAAGATATTCCAGTGAGAAAATAATCTCTATTTACAAAAGTTACCTTAAAAAAATCCTGAACCAATAACTAATTGGCTTGATTTGTGTCAAGTAGCTATGTTTAAACTAATCACTGGAGCCCAGGAAATAGCATGTGTATAGATTAGCCTGAAACTGGGATCCTAGACCTTTGCTGTAGCTCAGATGGCCAGTTCCCAATTCATAACGATAAAGAATGGGGAAAGGAGAGTTCTTAAATAGAAGGTAGAGGTATAATGTCAGGTGAAGGAAGAATGAAAGCCAGGCAGGTTATATACAATACGTATCCATCATACCCCTCAAAGTCACACTAGTCTTTGAGGTTTGCATGGCCTTTCAGCCAATAACCCATGACCCTTCTTGTTCCCTCTCTCCTTTATCCCCTGCCTTTCTTTCATCTTACATAGGGGACTAAGCATGTATCAGTTATCACAGTTTTTAAATGACTTTTAAAAAGTCAATATATTTCAAATGCAATTTGTGAAGCAAATCAAATATAATGTGGAGAATGTATTTTAAGGTCATGACCCAACAGTCATCTTTAAATGAAGATGGATCTGCTGAGAGCAGAAAGATATACTGAAACTGAAATAATACTTTTTGAGACATGATCTGCTTTAGATGTTCTAGTTTCCTTTAGTTCACGAGATCAACTATGGTTGGGATGTGGGTTTTTTTTGGCCATGATAAAAAACATGCAAACAAATAAATAAAGATCACTGTGTAACAAAGGGTCATTCATTAATTTTTTAAATTCTGTAACTGCTTATTAAGCACCTACTATGTGTCCAGAACTGGTCCTTAAAAACATAGTATTAAAATTTCATTTATGTAATTGTGAATCAGAAATAAGAATGATTTTGGAAGTCATTTTGTCAATGTCAAACATGATCTATTCATACTTAAAATAATTAGGAAAGGGACAGGCTGATGTAACTTAACCAATATTGGTTAAACACCTACTATATGAGCTATATGTAAGGTCACAGATGTATGCCATGATCGTGGGAATACATGTAATTTTGCATAAAAGGTCAGTGAATTGTTTTGCTGCTGTGAAAAATTAACACAGGATTAGTGGCTTAAAACACCACAAACTTATTTTCTTATAGTTCTGGAGGTCAGAGTCTGAATGGGTCTCAATGAACTAAAATCTAGGTATCAGTAGGGCTGTTATTTCTTTATGGAGGCTCTAGGAGAAAATCCCCACCCCTCTTTTTCTGACTTTTCTTGTTTTAAGAGGCTCCCACATTCTTCGGCGGATGAAAGGGCATCTTCAAGGCCAGCAATGGTGGCTGAGTATTTGCCACATTACAACATTTTGGATTTCCTTCTTCTTCCTCCCTTTTATACTTCTAAGGACCCTTGTGATTACATTGGGCCTATATGAATAAAACAGGGTAATCTTCCAATTTCAAAGTCAGTTGAGTAGCAACCTTAATGCCACCTACATCCTTAATTATCCTTTGCCAAGTAACCTAACCTATTCACAGATTCCAGGTTGGAATATGGACATTTTTGAGAAGGGCATTATCCTGCATACTAAAGCAGCCAATCTGGATTTGGGGGATCAGAAAAAGCTTCCTAAAGTAATCAACGCCTAAGAAGAGATGAAGAGAAGAGGCATTTGTACGCAGAGTGCATCAGCGGGGAGTGCACCAGTTAGTCCTCCCTTCCGGAAGAAACTTATTCAGCCACAATGAGTGAGTTATCTGAGGGTTAAGATGCAGTTTCAACCAGCAACTCTGAAAGGTTCCTTCAGCCTTTTTATTTGACCCTCTCTAGGACCTTGAGTCCTTCCCCTACAGTCAGTGGTTGGCAGACTGGGAGAACTGAGTATGAGAAAGTTTTATAGATAAGGCCAGAAAGTGGTACAGTTCACATTTTTGGTGAATGACATAATAGATCCCTGTGGTCACAGGAGTTAAGTAGGTGTCATTGTAGAAAGACCCGACCCATCTATAGGTGAAGAAAGAGCACTGACTTATATGATTACACCAAATACCTTAGTACCTTGTGGACATTCAATAAATATTTGTTAAATGAATTTGGAGTCAGGCAGACCTGAGTTTAAATCCTAGCTCTATTACTTGGTCTTAAGTAGGTTACTTAACTCCAAACTTTTTAAAGCCTCATTTCTTCATCTGTAAAATGGTATAAAATAGCTATGGTATGAAGTTGTTAGGCAATTTCTATGGGCTTCAGCATATAATAATTATAACTAACACTCGCTGAGTGCCAAGCATGTTGAGGTGATTTATATTTATTACTGCATTTGTTTCTCACTGATATTATGATGTTCAATTTGTAAATAAGAAAATAAAGGCATTGAGGCATTAAGTATCTTGTTCTAAATCACTAGCTAATAATTGGTACAGCAACCATTTGAACCTGCTTTAATCACAATATACTACTTGTAGTAAGTTAATTGCCAGTTTTGGTGTCTTGTACATAACTGACAGCCAAGAAATTGCAAGGTAGATTTATCAATAGTAAGTCCAGGAGTAGGTGATGCACTGTGATCCAGGAAACAGGCTAGTCCCTGCATTAGTAAGGTTGGAAACAAACCCAAAATATGTGGTGAAAATAGAGGTGGAAGGATGGTTTGACCTTGTGGACATTCAATAAATGTGAGCCTCCATCTTGGAAAACTGCTGCACTGTATAGATTATGAGTGTAAAGACTGTAGCACAGGGGATCAAAATAGGGGCCCAGGTTCTGAAATAGTACCAGATAAAGAAGACAGAAAGCAAGGAACTAAATTATAGATCATGCATAGAAATGGGTGAGCAGGAAGCCCTACTAAGAGGAGCAATGGAAAGGAGGTGGAAGCATGCAATAGACAAGTCACCCTAGCCATGTTTACTGAAGAAAATAAATTGCTCGCTTAGCAATACTCTGTGTGTGTGTGTGTGTGTGTGTGTGTGTGTGTGTGTGTGCAGGAGTGTTCAAATGTTTATGGTGTTAATCAATCTTTTAGCATGCATGGAGCTATTTTTAGAGGGCTTCCTTCATATGCCTCCTTCAGATTCTT
Organism: Noctilio leporinus; assembly: GCA_004026585.1. Lineage (NCBI taxonomy): Eukaryota > Metazoa > Chordata > Mammalia > Chiroptera > Noctilionidae > Noctilio > Noctilio leporinus. Next base: position 27,020 of record PVIW01000957.1, read on the forward strand.
GAAACATTTCTACAGATACCTTATCAAGATGATTCTCCAGAAAATCAAGCTAATTTCTTGCAAGCAAGCAAATAGCTACCACCAACAATAATAAAAGAACAAATTTAAAAACTCTCAATCATCATAATAAGAATAAGTCTTTTAAACAGGAAGACTAGATTTTCAACCAAGTAGTTATTTAGACAGCTTTAAAATATGTACATTCTTTCTAAGCCTTCATCACATGAGAAAATAAATGCAGAGCCAGAGTGACTAACCAAGGGATATTCTTAGGAAAAGATTGTGAACAAAGGAACTTTCTTCCACCCCATTTTCTCCTTCCTTCCTTCCTTCCTCCCTTTCCTTCCTTTTCCTTCCTTCCTTCTCCCTCACTCCTTCCCTCCATCCCGTCTTTCCTCTTTCTTCTCCCCTTCTCTTCCCTCCCCTCCTCTCCTCCCTTCTTCCTTTCTTTTTCTCTCCCTACCTCTCTCCCTCCCTCACTCCCTCTTTCCCTTCTTCCTCTCTTCCTTACCGGATTTTAAAAGAGAAACCTGCCTTGGACTACAAAAGGAGCACTGGATTCTAGTTCTTGAGGCTGTATCTTCTCCCTTTCTTTGAAGGAAAATGTGGGGCTTAGCTAACACCGTCAGTGGGGGTGAGGGTTAGCTTGATTTCCATTCAAGTGTGCATCTGTTTCAAACTCACAGCACAATTAAATGTGCTCCTTGGATATCTTACTAAAATTGAGGCTTTTTTGAGCCTATGTAACCTTCCCACGAACTAGTTACTAAGGTATGAAAAAATCCAAATTCTGGCCTGTGATCTATTTTGGCAATTATCTTAACTTTTCTAGGCCTATCATTTCCTCTGCAAACCAAACAGTTTTGATGAGATTCAAATTTTCAAATATCCTGGCACTTCGGCAACATTTTTATAGCTATAGGCTAAATAAAGAAACATGCCCACATATGGCTAATTATAATGAAGGAATAATTACACCAGTTTGAATCCTATAATCCGTGACTTTAAAAAACAATTCTGCAGATTTGATTGAGAAAATCCAAAAATAATAACAATGTTAATGATGCACCAAAAATCAGATTGGGGTGGATGTTACAATACTATTTTTTCCTTCATGTTGTTTTTTCTGAGGCATGACAAATCAGGCATTTATTTTCCACCTCCAGGGGGCAATGTACAGTGAGTGGTCTAGCTCAGATATTTCTTACCATATAGCTGGTAGTCTCTCAAACAATGATTCCACTTAATTCTTCACATACCCACCCTACCCCCAATGACACGCACCATTTTACAGATAAGGAAGCTGAGGCCCAGAGCTAACAGCACCAGGATAATGAGTGGCATCCTTGAGAGTGGGGCCTGGTTTGTTTGGCTCCAAGCCTATGCTTCTCCCAACGTGCCTTATACCTTAAACACTGCAAACGTGCCCCGAGCTGACGGGAAATTGAGAGTGTGACTTAGGAACTGAAGAGGAGAACAAGGCAGCAAACAGAAGGAAAGCCCTTGCACAAATATGTAACCTATTAAAGATTTATAATTTTAAAAATGGTCTAAAGCCTAAGGTTTTTTCTTTTGTTTTCAAAACAACGCCCAGATCCTTAGCAAGCATTCAAGTAGGCCCTGAACATTATAAAACAATTCTGAAAATCCCGATGTAGATGACCCTTAATAAGGAGCTTTCGGTGTTAAACCTGCATATGTCCTTTACTGATCTTTAATTATTAATATAGAAGAGTCTCTATTTTTAGAAAGCAGATATGTTACCTTTCTAGTTTTCCTTCTAGGGCCCTACCTGTCTGCTGGAGGTTTGTCCTGTGATGGTGATCACAATGTAATGTAAGCCCAGGTGAAATCTGGGGCAGGTGGAGCAAGAAGAGGGGAGATGAGCACAGGATTTAGCTGTCGTCTTAGGAGTGAAAGAGGATGAAGTAAACAATTGACCCTATCCAACCCAATCAGTCTCGCTTTGCGCAGGGGAGGGCTCTTGTGAGGGACTGGCTGGGCGTACCCACAGAAGGCCACTGGTTCTGTGGCAGAAAGAGGTTGAATGTGTGTGTGCTGGAGACTCCACCAGCGGCTGCGCCTGATGGAGGGACCAAACCAAGCAGGGTTTGGCTGACCCCGAAGAAAAAATCTGATCTTTCTGGGGCCCGGGCTCTGAAGGTTTTACATGATGTCTAAGGCCTCTATTTCGAAGGTTATGTCCAAATAATTACTTCTTGATCCTATTTTCCTGATTGAATTCTTGAGTCCCAACTCCATCAAAGGGTAAGCCTGACAGAGGTTCAGATATTTTGTGGTATTTCTGGCACTTGGAAGTGTAGACTGTTTCATTATCAAGGAAAAAAATAATACACATATGTATATACATACCTATCTATATACCTATATTTATCTATATAATTTCTGTTTTTTCCTCTCTCTCTACACACATGTACATACACACACATTTTTGTTTCTAACACACATTCATGGTGAAAGTGACAAGGGAAGAAGAAGAAACATAGAGGCAATGTGGAATTGTGGTTTCCAGGCTCATTCTGCCACCAATCATGTGTGGCCTTGGGTGAGCCTCTGAAAAGTGACCTCCTCTTAGTGTAGTATGTTATATGGTCTGAAAGATTGGGTATTGAAAAACTGTAAACTCAAAGTTCACTTAACTTTTGTATTGAGGAGCCACCATAAGCACAAAGTACCTGAGAACTGGAGGGATTAGAAACTTACCCCAAAATAGCTTTGGCTTTTCTTGGGTCTCAGGATAGTTCCCACCATTTCTGTTTGTGAAATAACCTACATCCAAGAGGCATTTTTTTTTTTTTTTACTTTCCTCATCTTATTTCAATGCTCACATGCATGTGAGAGTATGTCACTGCATGTGTGACTAACCGTCCTCTCTGTGTAGTTGGAGCCTGTCTGTAGCTTGTGCCTTCCCCCACATTCATCTTGTAGCATTCCATACACAATGAACAATTGCCATTTTACTGATAATTCCGAGCAGATGAGAAGATGGGGTAGAAACTGCCTCAGAGAGCACATAGAATTTTGCTTTGAAAATTTCTATTTTTAAAATTCTCTATTTAGCTCCTAGCCAAATCCTCTCTCCCACTGGATAAATTTCCCCCATGTAGGCAGTTCTGCTTCTCTTCCCAGCTTATAAATACCAAAATTCAACCAAAATAAGAAAAAGCTGCTATCTTGCTGAACAGGTACCATGTAAAGTCCAGGTGAAAGAAAGAAAATTATTTTGCCAAATAGTATCATATACATAAGTTATAGACATATTAATTTCTGAAAACTGTACTCATACTGTGTTTTTATATCCTTTTTCTGGTGCATCCTGTACATTTCCTTATGTTATTAAATATGCTTCAAGAAAATAATTTTCAATGTCTTTCCAATAAGAATATGAACTTTTGGCATAAGAAAAGCAGTTTGGATGTAACAAGGACTCTGGGAGGCAGGGGATGATCACTATAGGAGACCACCTGGACCTTTGTCACCTACGTGCTGCTAAGGAACCTGAGCTTTCCCTGGGAGAGAAAGGAGACAGAGAATCTAATACTGACCCTTTTGTGTGCTTTATATTTATTATCCCATTTAGTACTAGAAAAATCTTATAAACTATTATTTCATTTTGCAGGTAAAGAAACTGAGGCCCTGGGGGGATAAAGGTAAAAATAAGAAGTAAATCTCAGATATGGAAGCAGATTGTGCCTAAGTCTAGAACCTAGTTCTTTTTATTTCACAATGCTGCATCTCTGAAAGGTAAGTGTTATGTTAAAATCAAGTCAGATGAAATGGCTCATAGAACCACATGAAGATAATTTTTTAAAAATATTATGAGTGAGAATAGGATATTGATTATTCAGAATGAAGGGAACAAATGCAACGTTAATGTGCTTTGTATTGAGTTCCTTGAAGCCTAATGTAGAAGTCTTGTGGCCCAGTGGGGATGTCCCTCTCTGCTTGGGTGACCAGGGAACAAAGAAACTGGACAAAGATAGTGTAGCTGTTAAGCTCATGTGTAGTTCAGGATGGGAAAAGTGGAGGAAGAAACTGAGAATCTTTGTAAACCTGCATCACTTCTAAAAAGCAGATTTGCTGGTCTAGTTAAGATTCTAGCAATATAGGGCTGGGGACATGAAGAGAAGTCCTTTAATGTATACTGGCCGAATGCCTTGGGCAATATTTGATAATTTGGCAATATATTTATATGATCTATAAAACCATAATTTCTTATGACATTAAAAAAATTTTAATTGCTCAGTTTGTATTTTTCCTCTTTGTCTCTGCTGGCTTACCATTTCTAGCTGGGCTAAAGTCTCTGATGCAAGCAAGGGGCATGACAAGCATTCAAGTAAGTGTGTCACCAAGAAGGCCAGGCCATCTTCTAAAAAAGCCACCAGAAGAATCTGATTCTCACCTTTACTTCAGGATTTTTGCCATCCAGTGATGGTGGCAAGTAGGACAGGCAATTACAGTACCACTAGACTTAAGCTGTTCCTTAAGCTGACAAAGAAACAGGCAGGCATGGTGCCCAGAAAATCTCAGTGTGTCACTCAGGGCATCCTCTTTATTCACAACCCAAAATGTTCCCTATCAACTCTCAGTAATGGGATCCAAACTCCCTCCAAGTCCTCTATATAGAGGTAACCCCCGTATAACATGATTGTTAGGTTCCTAAAAAATGCTGTGTTATGTGAATCTGTGTTACATGAAACAAAGAACTAGTACAAAAAGGTGGTAAGTTTCGAAAAATTAAAAAAAAACAAACATACTATTATATTTTTATAACCAATAGAAATATCTTTAGTAGAGCAACTTTCACCAAAAGCATAACATATTAATATGTATTAAACAATGTTTTCTTCCTCATCACTATTGAGCACCATTAGCTGAGGGCATTTTCTTTTTGACAAGGTATCTTCATCCTCTGAATTTTCTTCAGCAATATTTTGACTTCTACCCTGTCCTTTTTGCAAAAAACCTGCTATTTTAGATTGCTTGCTTTTAGCTGAGAGATCTTTATAAATTTCATTAATTTCAAATGAGATATCTTTTTATCTGAAAAGCTCTAATTACTTTCCGTGTTATTTGGAGATTTGTCTAATTTTGAATGAGATTTTCTTTGCTCTTAAAAGCCCTTTTATGCTCCATGTTGTTCAGGGATTGCTCTAATTATCAAACTGTGTTAGAGTGAAACTGTGTTTTAGGATGCTGTGTTACACAAGGGTTTTCCCCAACTCTCAAACCATGCTGGAGTGAAACCATGTTATAGAGGTGTCATGTTACACAAGGGTTACCTGTAATTCCTTATCCTTTAATAAGCCTGTGTACCTAGTATAGGTTGGGGAGACACCCTTCTTCCTGATGAGCTCAGTTTTGCTTAATTCTACTACCTCCATATGCTTAATTCTACCACTTCAATATATTTAGATCTACCAAAAATATATCCTAAAACATTTCCAAGTATTAATGATCACATGAAGTATGCCTTTTACAGAACCTAATGGAATGTATATTTCTCATGCATATTGCTTAGCCCTCTCTTTACCAGACTATAATAAATAGCCCTACTACAACTTGCATTCATTTGTACTGAATTAAGGGGAAAGGTCGCTGTGAATCAGGGAGATGAAAGAAGCACAAGGAGGTGCAGTGCCACTTTGGAGTAATTATAAAACCAGTGACATTGGGACAATTCCTAGGTGCACTTCTAGTAGTGAGGTGGGTAGGAGGAAGAGTGTGTTGGGAATCTCCCCTTTCTTGTAGGGAGAAATAGCTACCTTGCCCTACTCCATGCCAACCTTCCCTTTACTTTTTCTTTAAAGGCTCCTACTGCCTATAATGATAGCCTTAGCAGCTGTCAGGGCAAAGAAATGTGCACAGTTATACAGTCCCTTTTCACCTCTTTCTGAGATCTAATATAACCATGTAATCTCTTGGGCTGAGCAGAACAGCCTGTCAAAAGCAGGAGGTATTAGAGAAAAGAAGGCAAAGAAAGGTTACAGGGCAGACTCCTTGGTTCCCTAAAGCCTTGTCATTGATTTCTGTCACCTAGTAATAATCTGCACACCCCCTGTCCCAGCCTGCCCTCCACCAGAGGCACTCACATCTCTGGCCGGGACAAGTATTGTACAATGAACTGCAGACACGCGGGTCAAGGGAGGACTGACAAGATTAGACTTATGTCCTGAGGACAGAGTGTGAGAGATAACAGAGGGCTTCCTTTATTACAAAGCAGCATTTTACTTCAATTAAAAGATAAGTTAGTTTTTAATTTTACAACTAGATATATACCCAAAAGAATTGAAAACAGGATTCATACAGATACTTGTGTGTCAATGTTCATTGCAGCATTATTACAATAACCAAAAGGTAGAAACCCAATTATCCACCAATAGATAAATGGATAAACAAAACATGGTATATATGTACAATAGAATATTAGTTAGCCATAAAAAGGGATGAAGTTTTAAATCATGCTATAATATTGATGAGCCTTAAAAACATTATTCTGCCTGAAATAAGCCACACACACACACACACACACACACATTGCATGGTTCCACTTGTAAGAAATATATAGAATAGTTAAATTCATAGAGATAGAAGGTAGATTAGAGGTTACCAGAGGCTAGGGGGTTGAGGGAAAATGTGGGGTATTAACTGTTAAGAGTTTCTGTTTGGGGTGATAAAAAAGAAGCAGAAATCAATAAAGTAATGGTTGTTAACATAATTCATGCTACTGAATTGTACACTTAAAAATTTTTAGGCTATATATATTGTACCACACACACACACACACAAACATCAGTTATTTGGTGAGTACTTGTTTTTTCCCCTTGTTATTACAAAGTCTATTTTGATTTTGCCAAGTTGATGAATTTTTTTGATGTCATCAAATTGGCACTTATTTTCTTTTCTTTTTCTGCATGACCCCACTGTCTGCTCTTCTGAACAATTGTTAGTAAAAATAATGAGTTAATATTTATGGAGTCCCAGGTACTGTTCTGTTTTACATGAATTAACAAATTTAAATAATGTGAAAAGTGCTATTATTATTATCATCCCCATTTTACAGAAAGAGAAGCAAATATCACCCAGCAAGTGCAGGCGGAGCCAGAATTCAGTCCTGGACAGTTAGGCTCCAAAACTCATATTCTTAACCATTATGTTATAGCATCCTTGGAACCTGCCAATAAATGTTTTTAGGGAACTTGTGAAAAATCAGACTCATGGTCTACCTCGTCCTGATTGAATCAGAATCTTTGGAGGTGAGGCCCAAGATATTACATTTTAAAAAGACATTCCCCTAAGTTCCAACATCAAAATGTACTGCAAAGCTAGGGTAATCAGCACCAGTGTGGTACTGGCATCAGGATAGACAAAGAGATTAATGGAAGAGAAGAAGTGCTCTGTACTCTGGTAGAGCTTAGAAAATGGCCTGACAATGGTTGGAGGTGGTTATATGAGACTGCGGAAAGAAAAATTCTTAGAAAACCATAGTCATTTATCTAATTAAGAGATTATGAAAAGTAAATTATGACAAGGGATAAAAGAGAGGAACCACTTAAAACTATGGCATCTAGCTTGGTTGACTGGTAATAGAATAATGCCATTTTGTAATAAAGATGGGAGGAAAAAATTTCCTGAAATAAGAAAGAGGACAATGAGTGGCTTCAAGGTTTTTTGCATTTAAGGAGGCTGTGAGGCTATCCAGAATGTCTTGCCAATACCAGTCAAGAGGTGTGGCCTAGAGACCTAGATTTGAGAAGCAAGTGGTTTTAAGTATTAATTGAAACCAGGAGGAGGTGAGATTTCCTAAAAACCCAGTGACAAAGAGATGGGTTAAGCATAGAACATTATAAAATACCTATATTTAAGAGATAGGCAGAAAAAGAGGCACAATTAATGGATGTAGAGAAATAGATAGAGATGTAGGAGAAGGGTTAAAAGAGATTGCAAGGCAAACTTTTCAAGGAGAATTTGGACCTGACAAACTCAATGAAGTACTTAAGATCCTTTTAATTGCAACTAGCAGAACCCCATTTGACCTAATGTAAATGGAAGAAGAACTTAATAACAGGATTCAGGAGTGTTTCACTCATTCTAAAGGCAGACCACGTGCTTAGGCCCCACAAAGAGCTGGAATCAAGAATTGGATAGCTGTCAGGAACCAAGAAAGGTACCTGCTCATTCACTAAAAATCTGTTTTCATCTGTCTCTCTGAAAACTGTTTCTTTGCTCTTGTGTATCTCATGAAGCTTTATTTACATATTGAATAATTCTCTGAATCCCAATCCCAAAACACTAGAAAGAGAGTTTGATTGGTTTCATTTGAGTCCAGTGGCCACCCATGATCCAATCAATGATGGCTATGGTGGGGATGGGAAAGACACACAGAACAAACATGGCAGTCATGATTCGCTTCTGTGAACAAAGGAATCAGTTCTCAGAGAAAGACTACCATGAATTGGCCAGATACCCTCAAAGATATCTACTACAAGATTAATCAAAAGGTCGCTGGTTTGATTCCCAGCCTGGGCAACATAACCAGGTTGCAAGACAAGTCTCCAGCCAGATCCATAGCTGGAGGCAGGTGAAAGGCAACTATACATTGATGTTTCTCTCTCCCTTCCCCTCTCTCTGAAAAATAATAAATACAATCTTTACATAAAAAGATTAATCAAAATGACTGCACAAAAATTTGTTTGACCTTTTATGGAGGCATCAATTATAAGGAAAGTTGTGAGGATCCTGCCTCCTTTTCTCGCTTCTTTGTTCTTATTTCCTCAGTTAGCCCTGAGGGAAAGTTGTATTAATGTCTACGTTGGTTTATCCTGAACGTAGACAAGAATAAGTTGCTCATAAAATGCCTTGACATCCTCATGTCAAAGGATCTAAACAAATACAAAGGATTTTAAAAATTATTTTCTAGGGAGAGCTAGAGCTTTCTGGTTGTTTTTGCCTTTGCCTATGTCTCATTGATTTCCCAAATTGTACTAGCCGCTTTCTGGCTTTCATTAATCAAACTGCCACCTGTGATAGACTGCTGGTCCCTTGCCTCATTTTGATTAATTCCATTCTCACATTCATCTTACTGGCACAGTTTTCAGCATTAGGGGCTCAGGGGGATGGGAGATGACTAAAATTTAGAGTAGCGGAGTCATTTCCTGAATCTGACTGAGTCTGTTAACAGAAAGAGTACAACCCCCCCAATTCCTTTCAGCTCTAAGAATAGCAGTACCAGCTGTACTTGCCTGAGCCCTATCTAAATTAATAAATAAAGTGGGATTATTGACATTTTATTGCTTCAACTAGCAAATGTGCATCTTTGAATTTTTGTAAACTAAAATGCTCTTATAATGAAACATTCACAGGAATGTGCTTGACATAAAAATGGTAATGCACACTTTACTCATCCTACTTATGCATTTGCATTCCTCTTACTTACTTTGCCCTTTTATCTACTTTGCATTTGAGAAATTCGTGTTAAACTGAGGCAGCCAGGGAAGAAATGTAGCTTATCAGTCAGGAAAGGAGTTTTGCAGTCAGGCTTCTGTCTGTTCTCATCTTGATTAGCTAAGTCCTGGGTGACTTGAGGAACATTATTTAGTCTTCCCCTGCCTCCATTTTCATACCTATCCAATCATGCTGTTTTTATTTTTAAATGATATGTATAAAGAATGCATCACAGTATTGGACACATAGCAAAGGCTAATTAATATTAGTTCAGAAAACATTTTTTTCAGGGAGAGAGTGACTTCTCAGTCATGCTGTTATGAATCACTGCTTCAGACATTACAGACATTAAGACAGAGTGAGAACTTGATTGTGTGGATAAACCCAAAAAAGATCTGGGAGCTTGGTTTTAGGAGATAGAAATAGTGGACTTCTTGGTAGTGGGAATAGAGTCATGCTCTCTTTTGCAACCATCACCTCACCTCACATAGGAGAGTGTGACAGATTAATCATTTGAGAACTCATGCACTCTCTACAGAGGATTGAATGCATCCAGGGGTCTCTAGGGCTGATCCACTGCTGTTCATTTGCATGAAGGCATAGGGAGGCTCCTGGGCAAGAGCTCCTCAAGCTTCAAGTGACTGGAGGCCTCAGGCCAGGCTCAGTCAAAAAGGCAACCATGGATACCTCTGCTACTTGAACATCCTGTGGTCTCATACAGAACTAAGAGGAAAAGCAAGATAACCTTTACACCTTTATAGGGCATTCAGAGCTCACATGGCTTTGTAACTAGTATATGTAATATTACAAACCCAGGTGAACTGAACTTTTCCTTTCTAAGATAACTCCTAGAATCTAAAATTTCAGCTAAGAACAGCAATCTGAACAGCACACTTGATTACTCAGAAGATGAAACAGTTGAAAAAGAAATAGCTGAAGACCCTTGGTGGCTGGGAGGACTAGCTCACAAACATGGGCAATATGCAAAGACAGAGTTGCAGTGGTGTGTAGGGGTGAAGTGAACAAAATGCCATTGTGACTACTGCCTGTGATGCTAATTTTACCTTCTTGTGATGTAGCTCAGGAAATGATTGGCACCTAATAAATGTTTGTGAAATAATTTCCTACTAATTAAGCAATTTATATGCATCATATTTGTATATTGTCCTTTTTTTAAATTAATTTTGCGTCTAGGGATTAATATTGAAGTTAAAAAGTTCAAAGGAATCTGTGGGGCAGAAACACAGGTCTGGTGTCTGAGAGCAACTTGGGCAAGTTACTTCATGTCTCCACACTTTTATTTCATCTAAAATAGAATTATTGGGTGATCTAATTGGATGATATGTGAATATGTGCCTGACCCTAATAATGTTTTCTGTATAGTAATAATCAGTCATAAACTGCTTAGCAAGAATTCTTGTATACAATTGCTTTTCTTATTCTCACAGTTGAAGTTAGAAACATAAAAGGGAGCATTCAAAATTAATTTAAAATTAATGAGGAAAGATACCTGCAAGGAAAAGAACCATTTAATTCATTTATATTCTAAATTATAATTATTAAATTGAAAAGAATGGGTTTCATACTTGCTTCATATTTTCCGATGCTTTTAGCATAGCTCTAGGTCCATGTAGGTTGGTGCTCAGTAAATATATATTAGTATATTGATTTGGGGACCTCTCACAATACAAGTATTAACTTGGTATAATAATACTGCAGCTATAAAATCACTGGACTAGGGGACTTAGGTCAAGACCCAGTTTTGCTACTAATTAGCCATATGACCTTGGTTAAGTCTTGGATAAATGTTAGTATACTTATCCTTAAATTAAGGAATTTTCCCCAAATTCTTTCCAGCTTGAATATTCTATCTATTTTTTACATTGGGTTCAAAGACACAAAACAGTGTTATTTACAAGAGACAAGAGGAGCATAGAAATAAGAAAAACTTAAATATGAAAATTCACAGTATTATGAGCAGTAACACTACGTGAGAATCAGAGAAATAATAACATCATTAAAAAAAATTTGAGTGCCTATCACATTTTAGGCCTTTGTGCTAAGTACTTTACATACATTATTTCACCTTATCCCTACAATAACCCTAGAAATAATTGTTAATATTCTCAATTATAGCTAAGTAAACTGAAGTTTAGACACTCAAAAATTTTCCATTCTTAAGTAAGCTAACATTTCAATGACTATTTGCCTTTTATACTAATCTGAGAAACTTCTCTGCCCTTCTTAAAAACAAAGAGAACTGGAATTGAGTATTGGGATTATATTCATAGCCTTGGTTTGTTTATGGTTCTTAACTTTTATTGAATTACAAGTCCCTTTGGAAATTTGATGAATGTTGTGTGGATGGCAGAAATCATAGACCTTTTGAAGTACACTTGTGGTTTAGAACATCTCTCAGGTAAAGAATCAAATCCTGCTCATTCTTCAATGACAGCCCAAGAGAATCAAATAATATCTCAAGTAACTGTCTAGAGGGTGTTTCAAAGTCTAGCAATGTGATTAAAAAAATCCTTGCCATGATTATCTTCCCAGGATATCACACAGTATTTTCTCATTTCTGAAATTTTCAGCCATTCATGTATCTATTTCACTGAGGCTATCGTTCTTGCCTGGAGCAATAAAATGTGACTCATTTGCCCTAGATTTCTGCACTGCCTTTGATCTACTTCCCACCAGGCTTCCATTCTGGATCTTCATCATATCCACCCTGGATTTAACGGGTAGAGATAATCACTGAACACTTAAAGGGCATTTGTGATAAGCTTGACAATAGTACTTCAGCCTGCTTACTGTGTCAACTGCAATCTCTCCAGGCTATCTATCTATCTGTCCATCTATCTGTCTATCTATCTATCTGTCTATCTGTCTATCATCTATCTATCTATCTGTCTATCTGTCTATCTATCATCTATCCATCCACCTATTTTCCTTTCCCGAGGACATTTTTTTCATTGCTTTTTAGAGAGAGGGAGAAAAGGAGAGAAAAAGGAAGAAACATTGATGTAAGAGCAAAGCATCAATTGATTGCCTCGAGTAGGTGCCTGGACCAGAGATCATACGTGTTTGGATTGGAGATCACAGGTGCCTGGACCTGGGACTGAACCTGCAACCCTTCAACAATGGGACAGTGTTCCAACCAACAGAGCCACCCAGACCAGGACTGCCATTCTTCTATTTAAAGATCCTTCAAATGATAGTGGCCAAGAGCCAGATAATGTAGGACCTTGTTTACATTACCAAAGTGGTAGAGATATACAGGGTCTGTCCTGAAAGAATAGAGGCAATGTCAATATAATTCAAAGTTTGTGCGGCTGATACTTTCAGGACAGATCTCGTAAACTAAGGGAAACCATTGGAAAAGTTGAAATGGTGTAAATGTGGTCTGATTTTTCAAAATGGCACTATGAGTACAGGAAAAAAAGGGCTAGAGAAGGTAGTAACTGGCATAATAAAACTAAGAAGGAGGCTTAGGTTATCCCCAGTTTTCCTTTGGGTTCCTTGACTTGCCTTCAAGGAGAGAATCTGTCAATCCTTCTCATGGTGGTGTCATATCACCTAGCCCAGAGTCTGGCACATGGAGATTAGTCAGTGAAGAATGTTGAATTCAACAACAATAAAATTAAAAAAAACAAAAAACAAAAAAAAGAATGCTGAATTCCTCAGTAAATGAATAAAATTTAAAAGCTCCTTGAAGGTGCCCTGGCTGGTAGCACAGTGGATAAGGTGCTGGCCTTCGACCCAAAGTTCACTGGTTCAATTTCTTGGCCAGGGCACATAACTAGGTTGCAAGCCAGGTCTCCAGCCAGATCTGTGGCTGGAGGTAGGTGAAAGGCAACCATACATTGATGTTTCTCTGTCTCTCTCCCTCTCTGCCTCTCTCCCTTCCTCTCTTTCTGAAAATAATAAATAAAATCTTAAAAAAAAAAAAGCTCCTTGAAGGCAAGAAGAGTTCTTTGTCACTGATCGATTCGTAAATGCTATTGTTTACAGAGTGTTCTTGGCACAGGAAGCACAAAGTGGCAGAGCATCTTTTTCAATAAATTATAAGCTACTGAAAGGCAGCAGCTGTAACTATTTTTCTTTGCACCATTGCTTGCTCTTCCTCCCAGGACCTAGAACAGTTATTTGTAAAGAATAGGCCATTAACAAATGTTTACTGAATTAAAAAATTCTATATGTAGACTAATTGAGGTTTTAAAACAAAATGCTAAAGCAGCATTTTCAACATCATTTCTACACTTAACTAGTCAGTGGCCTCTGAGTGCAATTGATTCTGAGAGCTACACCTATGAACAACTGAAAGAAGTAGAAAGAAAATATGACCAAAATTGGAGAAGACTTTAGCAGTCATCTGATTCAACTCACTGTATTGTATGCCACAGTACAGCTGCTGTAGGTGTTGCATTCTATTTTGGTCACATGCTTGACCCCTGTCTGATTTCTCTGAGCTCTGTCCTCATTCCTGGTCAGCCCTGGTGCATGACTCTACTAAATCCATATGCAAATGTAAAAACAGAATTCCTGGACTGATCAGTGAGTATAATTCATCCTGGCTCAGATGAACTTCTTTAGCATTACCTTTTTTTTTTTTTAATTTTATTGTTGTTGTATTACATCCATCCCCTTTTTACTCCCCTCCGTCCCCTTCCCCACCCACCCACTCCCCACCAAAGTCAATCCCACTTGTTGTCCATGTCCATGGTTCCGCCATACCAGGTTCTTGTCTAAACTGCCCCCCTTCTTTGCCTCCTCCTCTCCCCTCCCCGCTCCCCCCTTCCCTCTGCCCACTGAAGGTCTATTCATTGTATTCATGTATCTGGTTCTGTTTTGCTTGTTGTTTGTTTTGTTCATTATTGTCCTGTAATGGGTGAGATCATATGGTATTTATCTTTCACTGACTGGCTTATTTCACTAAGCATAATACTTTCTAGTTCCATCCATGTTGTTGCAAAGGTTAGGAGTTCCTTCTTTCTTTCTGCTGTGTAGTATTCCCTTGGGTAAATGTACCAAAGTTTTTTGATCCAATCATCCACTGATGGGCACTTAGGCTGTTTCCAGCACTTGGCTATTGTAAATAGTGCTGCTGTGAACATAGGTGTGCATAGGTTCTTATGAATTGGTGTTTCAGGATTCTTTGGGTATAGTCCTAGTAGTGGAATTGCTGGATCAAAAGGCAGTTTCACTTTTAGTTTTCTAAGGAAACTCCATACTGTTTTCCATGGTGGCTGCACCAGCTTGCATTCCCACCAGCAGTGCACCAGGGTTCCCTTTGCCCTACATCCTCGCCAACACTTGTTGTTTGTTGATTTGTTGATGATTCCCATTCTGACAGGGATGAGGTGGTATCTTATTGTGGTTTTAACTTGCATCTCTCTGATGGCTAGTGATGTTGAGCATTCTTTCACATGCCTCTGGGCCCTTTGTATGTCTTCCTCAGTGAGTTGTCTGTTCAGGTCTTTTGCCCATTTTTTAATTGGGCTGTCTGTCTCCCTGGTGTTGAGTCTCATTAGTTCTTTATATATTATGGAGATTAGACCCTTGTCTGAGGTATCATTGGCAAATATGTTTTCCCATACAATTGGTTCCCTCTTTAGCATTACTTAAAGGGGGACCTCTGGGCCAGAAAGTGCTGGAAGTTCTAGCAATAAGAATGCACACTACTAAGATGTTTGGAACATCTTAATGGGATTTTACCATATGTCACCTGCCCCTATCAAGCATCTTAACAAGCAAGGCAAAAGTAGGAAGGATGGATGTTGGGGTGATGTAAATTCACTATTGAATAACTTTATCACTAATGCAGCATTCTTAGGGATCTACACTGGAATTTTGTATCTCATCTATTTACAAAACACTTTCATAGATCTTGTTTCTCTGTTAATTATTTTTCATTTAAGTTCTTCAAAATTGCCCTCATGAACACCTACTCTGTGACACGCACTGTGTTTTGGGCCATACAAAGAGGTAGAGGATTGGCCCCAGTAATCATTAGCATGTTGTAGTTGTCAGCAACTACAGAAAGAATGGCTAACTTATTGCAGGACTATCAGGTAGTTCAAAGAAAGGCTAGAATAGCAGGTTTGGATCAGAATCAGAACCTAGGGGGCCAAAGTAGCAGAAGGCAGATAACTTCTTCAGATCACTGCCATTAGAATAAATCAACTGTTTTTGCTGTATTTGTGATACTGTTTAAGTTTGAAAGTCCTGAGAGAAAAATTCCAACTATTCCTTGAGTCACTTACCCTTAGGAAAAGAAAGGGCAGGGAGCTTTGATGGAATGTCCTATCAAGATTGCACACAACAGAAGAGAAATAATTTCCCAAATGAAAAACAAGCTACTCCCACAAAAGTAGCAAAATGGATACTGAATAGTCAAAAAAAACAACATGTGACTACTCCACTGGTTTCCCTGGAGATTTTACTATCAGACTTGGAAGAGACATTATGAACAGTTAAATAAAGGGGTAAGGGTTGAATAGCCAAACAAAACAAAACACAAATACCTCAAAGTATAATCTGATTAAGAGTCATATGAAAGGTACTACGGAAAAAAGCTATGAGTTTAGATACAAAGAAATGACCAGTTGGACAGGAAAGTCAACTCTAATAGAGAAGGAGCAATTTGAGCTGGGCATGGGAGGATAGGTAAAATTTGATTAGCTGGAGTATTGTTCATCATGCATTCACTCCTGGATAGATTAAAAATAAAAGGTCCAAGCTATGCCTGGATTAGAATAGTTTATGTAATTAAGTGTAAAAACTAATTATTGAACAGAAAAACATATAACATACTTAGAATAATTAGTACTTAATAAATTTTAACTACTATTATTATCAATATTATAAATCTAGTACTACTCTTCCTTTATACATCACATTAATTTTTATAAATGTGTCTCAGAAAGGTTGGGCATATATCTCTGCACTGTATGTTACAGAGTCTAGTATGAACACCTACCAAAAACATAAGTACTTGAATTGATTGAAAACTGATCTCTTGGACTCATATTTAAAAGGTCAGCCAGGTAACTCACAACTAGACCTTTACCTATATTAGCCAGGGTATTTTTAGATGCACCCATTTAGGTTGATATAGTTATACAATCTCTAGCATGCTGACCTAGTGTTGTTATTCTCCTTGACAAGGCATTCTTATTTTTGTCAAATCAAGTTATTTCACTGTAATATTTACATGTGCCAACTCTAGTAGAAATGGAAAACAATCTGTCAGCCTCCTCCTCATAATAAGTGTTATATTTGAATTCTATTGTCATTTTTTGGCTTCCTCTATTCCAAGCTAAAAACACCCTAGCTCCCTTCATCTTTCTTTATAGCTTCCTGGCTTTAAAACATGTCTTTGTTGTTGCTTTTTTTCAGTATAATTTCCAGTTTCTCTACATCTCCTTTTATACTTTCAATAGGGCAAAATTGCACATACTATGTGATCATAGGGAGTTTCGATGAATAGGACCAAGACCTCTCAAGAAATAATGAACAATTATGGAGTGCTTATTATATGCAATGTATTGTGCTGAGCAATTTACATGCATTCTTTAGTAGTCAAAATGCTCCTAAGAATTATTATCCCTATTTCACACTTGTGCAAAATTTCAGAGCTCAAAATGCTCCTAAGAATTATTATCCCTATTTCACATTTATGCCAGGTTTCAGAGCTAGTATGCGGCATAGAGAGGACAATAACTAGGTCTGTTCAATACCAAAGCCTGTGCTGTTAACCTTCATGCCATATTACAGCCCACTGAGTTTGGAACCATGGTAACAAACATGATTGGATGATTGAGGCTCCAAAGTGCTCTACCTTAGAGCAGTGCTTCTCCAATTTTCCTGTCAGAAATGGCAGAGATTTTTTGGGAACTTGCCTTTACCTTAAAAATTCATGTATGTTTTGCATTCCATTTAATAATATATTCATGTTTATTCATACATAGTTAAAATTATAAACACCAACGTAAGACTGAATTTACAAAAAATGCATATTTATTCTGTTACTTTGAGTTCTCCAAGACTATGGGAAGCCCAAACTGAGAATTAGAATTGTAGCAATGACTACAATAACTTCAGCATGGGAATATTTTAAAGGATTTGTGAGATTCTCCCTAGAACCTCCTTCCCCAAATCATCTTAGTAAAGCACCAAAAAAGATCACTGAGAATTACCTCCCAATGTGCCTTCCAATATAGTTTGCAAAATGTCTGCTAATATAACTCAATGTTTATGGTATGGGGATATTTAGAAAAATCTAGGCAAAACTTTTGGGACATCTACCTATGACTTTTAAAATTATTAATCTGTTGCCTTTCATTCTGGGAGTAATTAAATACACTAGAGAAAGCTGCACAGTTTGCTAAGCTCATTCTGAGTTTATAATAGTAGACTATGTCAACTGCATTTAAGAGGAGGCTTTTTCTTCTATTCTTTTATAAGAGTGAGCTCGGGGAGGGTGACAGTGCATCAAGCTTATCCCAAAGTGCAATCAAATAGTTACCCTGTGTAGTTAAAAGAGAAGGAAAATGTTTTCTGCTTCATCAACCTAACTTTCATGGTAGTACTTAGTGATATCAGTAGCTTTACAGGAATATCAATTGCTGGAGAGGGGAGAAAAGTCTGCACTGAACTCCTAAAATTTGGCCCAAAGCAAGGGTGATCCTACAATTTATCATTCAAACAAGGGCTCTCTGGAGAAAGAAAGGGGGCACTATTAATAGTTAAGCCCATGCAGTCATAAACTGGGATTCTCTTGGGCAAACTGGGACACATGGTCATCCTATCAAATACCTCAGCTCACTGCCACCAATTAATGCCTAAATCTGTATCAATTCCTTACATGGAGTCAAAAGCCAAAGATGGTTGATATACTACAAATCTGATGCTATCCCCTCTAGTTTCAGGTTGCCTTTTTGGTGACATGCATGACTAATTTTTAGGTGCAGGTGAGAGCTGCGAGGTCTCAAATGAAAAAAGCTCCCCCCCACCCCAATCCTAGCTCTAACCTCCACCTGTACCACACTGTACCAATGTGGGGTACTTCTTCCTGTGCCTTAGGTATTTATATTCACCAGTAATTACATCTAAACTAGCAACATTATCACTCTCTCATATCTAACTTATGCTCCATTTTGATCATGAGATTCTTTTCATGGTAATAAAGAAGTTAGTCAGTGTTACATAATATATCTGAATATGTGTTTGTTTCTAATTGTATTCTGTATAACTATTGGATTTTCATTTCATTTTTGAAGACTTTTTTCAAAAGCAATTTATAGTAAATTTGATTTCATCTTAAAAGTGTTAGCAGCCCTTGCCAACTTAATCCAGCTGCCACCTTAATGAATGGCTGTTGATATCAATTGCGAGATAGCTTAGCGTGTGACATATAAAAAGGCTTCTAAGGTCATTCTAACTGTCATAACAGATAAACTCTCAAATCTCAGTGGTTTAAGAAAACAAAAGTTATTTTTCTACTCATATAAAAAGTAAAATGGGTAATCCTAATCAGCAGGGGGACTCTTCTCTGAGGAGTGACTGATAGACTTAACTTCATTCCATTTTCTTGCTCTTAGCCTAGACCTGAAGATGATACACATCATGTCCACCCATCTTCTGTTGGCCAGAATTTAGTTATAAGTCCATATTTCATTGCAAGGAGCTTGGGAAATTCAGTCTATCTGCATTACCATAAGGAGGAAAAAATAGGTTTGGTGAACACCAAAGCAGTTTATGCCATAGAGGTGATTCCTCTATACCATTTGTTTGGCACCATTTGTTTGTACTAAGAATTGTGCTTAGTACAGTAAATTCAGAACATAGTCTATAACATATTTCCTTAGTGTGCAAATATTACAGACCCTAAAATGTTTTTTTATTTTGTATCAAAGTCCTTGCAGAGGCAATAGATCAAATAGGTATGACCTTGAGTGATTTCACTTACTCTCTGTGATCCTCAATTTCCTCATTTGTCAAGTTTAAATAAAAGTTTAAATAAAAGCACTATTCCTGGCACATAGAAAGCTCTGGTAGCTAAGAGGGTTTCTTATGGCTGCCTAGTGAAATGTGTGTACCACTATTTGATTCATTGTAGTTTTGTGAGTTTTGTTTTTGTTTTTATAGTATCTTTCAAACTAAGAAACTAAAATAACTGCTATTTAATGACATATCTATCTCAAGGCAGAATATTACCTTTCCCAAAGCCCAGGGCTTCCTTTAATCCTCCAAGAGTTACTAAACAATAATTGGTGGTCCAAGTGTCATCTTGATGCCTATGAAGGCCTACTAATAATCCATCATTCTCATAATTATGTGATATTCTATTGGTTTAATAAACCAAAATTTATTTTTCCACTCTACCATTGATAGACTTTTTCATTATTTCAAACTTGGTGTTATTATAAATAGTGAAGCTGTGATATTATTGTACATGTTTTTTGTTTGTTTGTTTTTTGTGAACACGTGTACACATTTCTGTTAGGTATATAGCCTGAAGTGGGATTGATGGTTCAAGGTTATGCATATCTTTGACCTTAGTGGATATTTTCTAACACTTTTCAAACGGGGCATACAACTATGAAAGCTCCTGATCTCGTCTGATCTTGGAAACTTTTCAAAAGGGTGTGGGATTTTATATTACTATCAGCAGTTCCAATGTCCCTTCCTCACCAACACTTGGTATTATTGGTCTTTTATTTATTTGAGACATTCTGATGAGTATATGAATTTGATTTACATTTTCCTGGTAACTAATCCCTAGAATGTTTTGGATGCTCTGTTTCATATAGTTACTGCTAATATCTACTCAGACATAAGGGAGAAGCCTGAGAATCATCATTGTCCCTCTCCTTCCTTTACCATCACATCCTAACTTTACCACATAGATATTTCTCAAATACCTCAGCTCACTGCCACCAATTAATGCCTAAATCTTTATTCAGAGATCCACAGTTATATCTCAACTTTTCTATCTCCATGGCTTCCTATGTGTTATCATCTTCTCTTAGTCTGCAAACAAATTATCAACAAGCCATCAGAACAATCAACTGAAAATCTGCCATGTTTCTGCCACATTTAACCACTTCCATGGCCTCCCACATCCACTAAGGGAAAGTCTAAGTCTCTAAAATTAGCACTGACAATCTACTAGCATCTGGTTCCTGTCCTCCCATTTGACCTCATACTCATCATTTTTCATTAGCTTTTTAATACTCCAGCAATACCAACCTAGCTGCTCAGTGTCTCTTTTCCTCCAGAAATGTTCATCTTCAATCTTCTCACTCCAAAATCCTAAAAAATTAAAAAATTAAGTATAAATTCAGCAATTAAAGTTAAATGAAATGTGATCCAGCAATTTCACTTCTGGGTATGTATCCAAAGAAAATGAAAACAGGATATGGAAGAAATATCTGCACTCCCATGTCCACTGTAGCATTATTCACAATAGCCAAGCTATGGGAAGAAACTAAGTGTCCATCAATGAATAAACGGATAACATATATAATGGAATATTATTCAACCATGAGAAAGAAGAAAATCTTGCCATTTGCAATAACATGGATGGACCCTTCTGGGCATTATGCTAAGTGAGATAAGCCAAACAGAGAAAGACAAATAGTGCATGGTATCATATAAATTTGGAACCTTTAAAAAATTCAAACTTTTAGGATTTTAATATTTTAATGGAGGATAAATTATGGAATTTCTAGCATTAGTGTTCCTGTGAAAGAAATAGAAAATTATACCATGAAGCTAGCTTACTGCATATGCATAAAAATAGTCCTTTGAAATAGCAATTCTTAAGCATATTTAGGAAAGAATAAATCTGCATCTTTTTTTTTTAACGATTTTATTTCATTATTTTTAGAAAGAGGGGAAGGGAGAAAGGCAGAGAGGAAGAGAGACATCAATGTATGGTTGTGTTTCACCTGCCTCCAGCCACAGACCTGACTGGAGACCTGGTTTGCAACCTGGTTATGTGCCCTGGCTGGGGAATCAAACCTGCGACCTTTGGGTTCGCAGGCCAGCGCCTTATCCACTGTGCTACCAGCCAGGGCTCTAAATCTGCATCTTATGTAAATTATTACACCAAATTAAATCCCAGGTGGATCAAAAGTTTAAACATAAAAAGCAAGCAATAAGGAGGGGGGAGGAAGAGGCAAGGAAGGGGAGCAGTTTAGACAAGAACCTAGTATAAAGGAACCATGGACATGGACAACAGGTGAGATTGACTTTGAGGGGAATGGTGGGTGGGGAGGGGGACAGAGGGGAGCAAAAAGGGGATGGATGTAATACAACAACAAAATAAAAAAAATTACAGAAGTAGAAAGAACTAATTAAATAAACATCTCCACAATTAAAAAAAAAAAAAAAAAAGCAAGCAATGAAGTATTAGAAGAAAATAGATTTTTAAAGAATTATATGATAGGGAAAACTTTTCTCAAAATCATAATAAAGAAATTATGAAAGAAAAGATGAATAAACAATCTCTGGGGAAAAATAAGCAAAACATGAATGTAAAAATAATTAGTATAAATATGGTTGAAAGATAATGATGATAAAGTGGGTGTGGGGCACTAGGTTTTCCATACATAGCATTGCCTGTTCTACTTGTACTGTCTTTTTGGAAAACAATGTGGCAATATGTGCCAAAAACTAAAATGTTTATTTAGTAGCAATCTTGTTTTGAAGCCATTAACATGGTGATATATATTGATGGAATGTTTATGGCTTATTATTGAATGGAGAAATAAGTAGATTACAAGCTGGTTTTAAAGCAACTTTATTTGTGTAAAATTATATATGATCTAAATATTTAAAAAATTATCTACATATATGTGTATGTTTATGCAGAGAGATGGAGATCTTAAAGGACTATTAGATGCTGAGGTATGAGATTTTTCTTTCTCGCACACTTGAAAGTAGTGCCTGCCACCTGGTAGATATTCAATAAATGTTTAAGGAATGAAAGGATATAGCAAAAAAGGGAAGGAGGGAGGGGTAGAAAGATTATTTACCAAATTGCTTTTGGCGGTTTATGGGCTTCTGTGCTGTTTTTATTTTGAACATTGTACTCTTCTATATTTTCATGACATTTTTCCCTCATGGAGCATATATACTTAGAAAAACATTAATGAAGCTATTTTAGTAAATAAAATCTTTTTATATTGGTCAGGTTTGAGCATCTGTGAGAGATCCCGAAGTAATATAAGATTGAGGAGAAAGTGTTTTCACGTGGCCAACCAGCAAGGATGGGTTTTCATTTCAATTGCAGTTTTAGTGCTGCTTGTCACCAAAAAGGTAACTATTTCATCCTCAGGTGAAAACAGGAGGCTTTCACCTCAGATAAACACAGCAAGTAGTCCCCACAGATCCCTAAGTCTGCATTCCTGTGCCAGTGAAGTCCCTTGCAAGCCAACCCCACCTCAATCTCCCCTTGGAGGCTCTTTATCAGTAGTGATAGTCCTACGCGCCTGGGATTTGCATTGCTGATCTAAATTAAAAGTCCTCTCTGCCCTCTTTCCTCTCTCCATTCCCTTGTTACCTAGTGTCCTTTGCAGTTTTTCTGTGAAGTCATTGATTTCCATCTTTCAGGTGCCCTAGGCACATGATCCAGTTCTAGTTTCTGTAGCAGACAAAAAGAAAAACGTCTGCCTGCCAGGAGA
Source organism: Noctilio leporinus (assembly GCA_004026585.1). Taxonomy (NCBI): domain Eukaryota; kingdom Metazoa; phylum Chordata; class Mammalia; order Chiroptera; family Noctilionidae; genus Noctilio; species Noctilio leporinus. Next base: position 50,176 of record PVIW01000957.1, read on the forward strand.
GGAAACAGTATGCTGAAATGGTGCCTCGTTTGTCCCACATAAAGTGCTTCTGTCTGGATCTTCTCCCAGAATTCTTGGGAGAGGAGGCTGCCGCCAGTGGGGTATGCTTTTTCAAATGAGGTTTGGCAAGTCAGAGATAGTCTCACTTCCCTCTGTGCCATGGGAACACTCAGGCTGGATTACAGGAATGTGGTCTCTTTGGGGTTTGCCCTCCAGAAGCTGATGGGGTGCTCCCGGGTGTTATCTGCCCAGGGCTGGAGACAGCCGGGCTCCAGTCAGCTCAACTGGGTAACTCAGCACTTTGCTTGCAAAGGCCTTTCCAACATGACCCCTAATGCTGACAGAGACTACCTATTTCTAATGGAACAAGAGCCAACTTTAGTTTCAGGGCATGTTTTCAAGCAATTAGTGTTTGGCCTAAAGAACAAATACACATTGCCTTTGACCTAATATCTTAATATGTATGCTGAGTATTTATTTCTGTATTTCAATTAAAAAACATGTTTTTTTTTTTTTTTTTAAAACAAGCATGGTTTTTTTCCCCTCTCAAAATGCGTTGTTTTTTTTTTTGTTTGATTTTTACTAAAAATTTCCAACTTTTTTGAGAAGTAATTGATATGTAACATAGTTTAAATTTAAAGTGTACAACATAATGATTTGATATATGTATATATTGTGAACTGATTATCACAATAAGGATTAATCAACACATCTATCACCTCATGAGAAGTTACAACTTGTAGGTGTTATAAAAACTTTTAACATCCATTCTTTTAGCAACTTTTAAATATACAACACAGTATTGTTAACTATAGTCATCATGCTGTGCATTATATCCCCAGAAATTATTGATCTTATAATGGAAAGTTTGTACCCTTTGACAACTATGACCTCTAATTCTTCTATCTCTGCACTGGGTAAACTCACTTTATACTGTGAAAATGAATAAACAGAAACCTGGAGTTAGACTTAAAAGAAGAACTATCAGTCATGTGTCACTCAACCCACACTACTGACTCCAACGGGAGTTAAACAAGCATATCTTGTTTAATTGTGCTTTGCTTTATTGAGTTTGCTGGATGTGTTTTTAATGAATTTAAAGCAAGACCCTTTACCAGCAAAAACATTCTAACATTTTATTGTGGTGGTCTCCAACTGAACCCTCAATATCTCTGAGGTGTGACCTACTTCAGCAGGAGGAAGAAGTTTCCTTTTTGCCCAGTAACAGCTTAGCCAATGAGAGACTGCCATAACTCAGCAATGAAAAGTCATATACCTCTGACTTTCAGTTTCCTCCAACGGATTCTTTGTTTACAACAGCCCCCTCCCACAGTTCATAAAAGAATGGTCTTCTTCTTTGTTTCTCTGAACTTACAGTGGTTCGCCATTAGATCGCATGTCCTAAACTGCAATTCTTTATTGTTTCTGAATAAACCTATTTTGCAGAAGAATATCTGGCAAATTGGTTAAGGTCAACAATAGTCACTTTGAAGAGTTACAGCACAGGGATTCTCCAAGAAATAAACCAGAAAAATCTTAAAATGCACATCCGATCGTGTTATTACTGTATTAAATGGTGGAAATAAAGACCACAGACAACCTTCCAAGTTGGGTCTCTTGTCATCTTCAAGCAGGTAGACAAAATGGGAGAGGCTCCCAAACAGCAAGTGACTCCGTGTTCCTGCTGCTCTGTTTTGGAGTTACAATTTTATTTTTGTTTTGCTTCTTGTGCAACTGGCTTAGTAGCTTAAGAACAGTTGGGGGTATCTTTATAATACCTATCATTTTTTTGTTGTTAAGTATTATTAATCCAAGAATGGTATTTTTTCCTAAATAATTATTTTTGATGCAGAACTTTTGCAAAGAGGTTTATTAAGACATATGAGGCTTTAGGCCAATCCCCTCTTTCCAAAAAGGGTGAGGAGCCGTGGGCATTTCTAAATGAGGGACTCATCATCAGTCAGTGTGTATGGGTGTCCCTGCTCAAAAAACAATTCAAAGTTACTCAAGTAATTAGATGGCTTGGATTAAGGGTGGAGATGGGGGATAACAACACAGAATAAAAGAAATCTCTGAAGGATTGACTAAGTCCTAGGAAGGAAGAACTAGGATAGCTTTGGAGACTTCCCAGTCTAGATGGAGGGCATTGAAGGCTGTCACAATTCTCTCTCTCATCTCATTATTTTGCTTCTTTCATCTCATGTTTGGCTCATGCTTCTACTTTCTTGTGCATGTCCAAAACTGTCTATTCTCTTCCAGACAGAAGTGATTTTTCTACCAACTAGAGGCCTGTCCTGTGGCAGCACGACTCTGTATTCCTAGCTTTCTCAGCAGCAAGTAAAGAATGCCTTCCCTGAGCCTGAGTGTGTCACTGTGCCCTAAACTCCTAGCCAATCACTGAGCGTGGAGCTGATGTCCAGTGGTCCACTGCTGGTCAAACCACCAGAAGGATCACCAGTCAGGCTGCTGAGCCAGGGTCATGAGGTTTCTTGAGGAGACGCTGCTGTCATTCAGGGCATTTGTTAAGCAGCTCTCTAGGGGTAGGGTGATGTTGACTGCAGCTCTCCTACAGGAGACTCTTCTGTTTCCCCTATAAGCACCTGCATCCTCTAGGTCTATCTTTGTGGTTTCATGCCTCTCTCTCTGGTTCTGAATGAATTTCAGTTTCTCAGTGATGTCTTCTCCACTCTGCACTTGAACTTTTGAGATTCCATTCTGTTATCACATCCTTGTAGAGGCAGTCCCTTATGGTTATCTTTTCCTAGGCCATTCCTTCCTCCAATGAGTCACCAAAATTTATTCACATTCTTGCAGTTCTTAGCACTCATTATCATTTGTTTACATGTTTTACTCTCTCTCCTCCAGATTGTGGAATGCATTGGGTTCTATTTATCTTTGTATTCAGGGCCTAAGCCAGTTGCTGGTACTTCATTGATGTTTGTACAATGAACAGGTAAATAAATGAATGTAAGGGAAGGGAGGGAAGAAGGAAAACTCTTTGAATCTGACCAGGTTTATAAGTACCATAGAAAAGAGCTTATAAAGGGTTTTGTAATTCCAAAGCCTGCATCATCAAAGCAATCTGCACTGGAATCATAATTGTAAATTTGATGGTAGTAGGTAGTAGTGGCCGAAAAATCCGCAACACTGAATTTAGATTAATTAAACTACACCTAGTAGCTTACAGTATGCTGAGGGGAAGGCAGGAGAGAAGGGAGCTTGGAACAGCTGAGAGATAATAATTGAGAATAAGAAAATCACAGGACTTTTACACAGAGGAAAGCATATGTTTTGCATTTTCCAGGGAAATTCTGATTTCAAACATTCTGTCCCATTATCTTCTTAAGCATACTAGTTTCTGTTAAGATTGTTGTTTTGATATCTGTGGAGGGAAATATGGTAAAATATGTAAAATTAATCTAATGTTAACAGGAAAGAGAAGCATGAAAGTTAAGGCATGAAAGAACTGAAGGAAATGGTATTAATTTCTTCTAATTTGAACCTTTCAGCACAGTAGAATAGTCTGATGACACAAGGCTGAAAAACACAAATCTATGTAAATTATTATGTTATCATTCAATGATAAAGCATCTGGGTATGACATTTTGTTGAAGTACTCTGTATCTTAAATAAATATTTATTTTCATGAAAACCTATTGTTTCCTTCTGTTTTTGCCAGACTTATGGAAAGCCTGGTCTCCAAATCAAAAAAATAAAATAAAATAAAATAAAAAATCAGTTCCCACATATTGATGTCTTTTTAATTTTAGAGGAAAATAAACTTAAAACAGTGGTTCCTAATTGTAAATAGTCTTTTAAATCTGCTGCAAGGATACTTACTCTACCAGTCTCTTACTTCCTATTCTCTTTCTCGATTCTGGCTTTCAATAGCACTGGAGTGGAACTTATGTGGAGGCTTTTAAGTAAAGTGTCCCAGGAATTTCCAATTTAGAAGGTGAGCTAGTAAACTAAGAGTTTATCTGGATATGGTCCTACTCTAACCCAGTCATAATCAACTGGCACCCACTAAACCAGAGCTGCTGATGGAAAGGTCAAAAATTTGCATTGTTATTATCCCCTGGATATTCTCATGCACCCTATGTTTGGGACCTACAACTAATAAGTTTATGATTTAGAATAAATGTTGATGACTGCTAGCATCTACCTAGTAATGTATATTTGGAAATACCTTAATCACAATGCTCAGAGAATTGGAAATCCTAGTAAATTTAATTTTATGGTAACTTCTCCATTAACTGATCTAAGAGAGCTTCCATCCTATGTGCCTCAAGATAAATACTGAAATTAGCAGAATAAGCCTACCATGCTTTTATTTACAAGCAGGACCAATGGATCTCCTGTCTTTCCCAGGAGATCCATTGGTCCTTAAAGGAAGAGAAGTTGAAGAAATCAGACGTGGGGCAAAATCAGTGGACTGATGCCAGCAGGAAAGGCAACTAGGAAGAGGGGATAGTGAAAATAAGAACTTTCTTCACTAAAAAGGAAAACCAGTAAAACCTGTAGAATACACAGGTTTATGTTCTATATCACAGGGAAAACACGAAGGGGATAAGGGAAGATTCTCAATGTTGAGGTGGCTGGTTAAATGCACATTATATAACAAGGAATGGTGAGCACTTGTCCAGTTTTCACCAAGATGTCATAGTGGGAGGAGACCCACATATTTGAGCACTGAGAAAGAAGAAAGTCCACTGGGGCTAGAATTTGAAGTGAAGAGTGTAGTGAGTGCTGTGAGATGTGCTGAAAGGATAATACTCTTTCTAGTACATGAGATGCAAGTGCTTGAGAATGTCCTGAAATTATTAGGGGAGAGATTTGGAGTGAGTGGTTTTCTTGTAGATAACAGACATGAATGCAAATGGAGAAATTCTCCTTTGTTAGTGTTTTTATGAGATTCATAGTACTTTAAGCAAATTTTAGATTTCTTTGTGACCTATAACCTAGGGCTCTGCTATGATTAAGTTAAATAATAAATGAAAAAGTGTATACAAAGGCAATGTGGACTGACTGTAATAGAATTTGCTCTTGATTGAGGGGCCTTGGTGATTAATGAACTATTTTCTAGAGCAGGTGTTCTATGAGTTATATCTAAATGCCTGTAGGACTTTTAAAAATAGAAAACATACCTTAGCTCTGCCTCTGGATATTCCAGTGTGGGAGAGAGAAGGCATCAACATATATATTTAAAAATTTTGAGGCAGGTTTAGGCACATCAGGGGCTGGCAGCTACTGCTTTAGTGTGGAGGTTGATGGTAAGCGAACAGATCCCTAGCAGCCCAGGCCCTGATTTTGTCTTCAACGAACATTTACATTTTTGTGATGTGGGAGGAAGCTTGGCAGGTTGAAAAGGTCACTAAATTTTCTGAGCTTCATTTTCCCCACTTATAATATACAGAGCTGGATTCACCAGTGAACACCTACCTTTTTAAGGCAAGTATTCTTTTATTCAATGAGAATTTTACTTGGAAGCTTTAACATGTAATACAGAAAAAAAGCAGAAATGTTTTGATTTTAGCTCAGCAGCCCCCACAGGTATTTCAGAAACCACTGGCTTGGATAGTGGATAATGTCCTTTCTAGAACTAGAATTTTGTTCGAGGCACAGAAAATGTTCATAAATTTGTACTGGTTCTATTCAGGAGGTTGAAAGTTTCATGGTATAGATATTCTGAGGATTTGGAATTAAGGCTGGAATATTACCTATTTGCTGTCTTATCTTTTCCTACTGGCTCTGTATTTCTGATGCACTTGCCATTGGCTGCCAGCCATGTTTGGCCAAAAGGATGCACTGGCAGGAGACTGGAGGACAGGAGAAAATGTAACCAGAATATTTCAACCCTTCTTTCCCTGTGTTGGGTGATATCTCTGACAGACTGATGTTTTCCTCTTTTCCAGAGCTGGCCCACCGGGGACAAGAGTGTGCAGGTACCCCTAACTCTAGTAATACCCCTGTCCCGGTGTCCCACCAGCACTAGGGATGAAGACAGCTTCTACCTATATTTGTGTTCTCATGTCTATGCTGCCTCACCACCACCAGCTCTGTTTTTCTGACTACATCCTGACTAATAGTGCTGTGTTGGGATTACGTCATGAGGACCTTGAAAAGAATGCTAAGGAGTTTGCATTTTTGCCTTAATGTTGGGAACCTTGTGTTTAAGGAAAATGAGTGGTCACAGTACAGATATTGGACTATAAAAACAAATGAGAAGACATGAGAAACAACAAATGTTCCATAATACAATGGAACAGTTTCACTATTCAGCTTCATTTTACCCATTTCCAGATTTTTTTTTCTTGGAGAAAATTTTTTCCAGCACCTAGTAGGAATTCTGCCTCTAAATATCTCTTGGTTATTTAATTCACCCTCCTTTTTCATTCTGACTTTTAAAAGGAGGATTCAGGTGGCACATAGGGTGACATGAGCTACCATGTTAAAGAAATTCTACGGTAAAGAAGGTGAGGGTAACTTAAGAAAAGCAATTCCATTCCTTGATATATACTCAAGAGAAAAGAAAGTACACATCTACACCCATACCCACACAAAGACTTGCATACTAATGTCCTTAGTAGCATTATTCATAAAAGCTCTAAATTGGAAACAACATAAAGGTCTAGCAACTGGTGAATATATAACTAAAATATGCAAATTCATGCACTGGACTACTACTGAGCAATAAAAAGGACCAAACTACTGATATATCCTATAATGCTGATGAACTTCAAAAATATTATGCCAGATGAAAGACAGAAGACTCAAGAGACCACAGATTATATGTTTCCATTTATATGAAATGTCCATAAAAGGCAAATCTATAAAGTAGATTAGTGATTAATTGGAGTAAGGTCAGGTAGGGGTGGGGACTAACTCATAAAATGGCATGACCAGTCTTATTGGGATGATGAAAATATTCTAAAATTGATGTGTGGTGGTAGTTGTCCAACTTGGGAAATGTACTAAGAAATCGTGAGTTGTGCATTGAATGTGAGTGAATTATGATATGTAAAATATGCCTTAACAAAGTCATTTTTAACAAGGAGAAAGGTAATAGGCAGCAGTACTGTTATTAATCTATGCCTTTTTAGAAACCAATTAGTTACTGTGTAACTTTCAACTACATTATCCACATATCTCTGCTGTTTTCGTAGGCTTTCATCCCAAAACAGTATTGAGAGCTTTGCTAAAGTCTGAATGGATTATCATGAGTACTGTACTCCTATGTACTCAGTTCCATTAAAAGAGACACTATGGGCTGATATGATTCAGGCTCTTAGAAGTGTGCACCAATCAAAAAGAGGGGAGGGTGATCATTTTCTTAGACGTTCAGAACTTTAAATTCCCACCATCATATAACCCTGAAATGGTCCATAAATTGATGGTCTAATTTCAGAGGTTTGGGGAAATAGTAACTGGTGCCAGATAGGCTACACGCAAAGGTTTAGAGGAGATTGCTTAGCTTTGTTCGCAGCACCCAGTAGCTGGGAGATAAGTGATAAACGAATGCTTTTAAAAATAATGTCTGCCCAACATGGGGCAATAGCTTTAATTCTTACGACCTGAAGAATAAGCCCTGTTTATCTTGCTGTGTGGTGGCAATGAGGTGCTTGCTGCGGAAGGTTGCTGCTCATAACAAAGCTCAATGACTCACATAATAATCTATTGATTCTTCCCACACTGGGTTTGCCATTACCTTTAGATTAAAGCCCCTTTTCCTGATTTCAGTGTTCACAGATTTGACATCAACAGCCCAGTGAGTATACGACCACAGTTGAAATGATTGAGCTGGATATGGATATTTAGTTTCTTAGTTCTATTATTTTTTCATGCTTCCTCCCTGGGAGGGAAATAATAGATCTCCACCTCCCCACTCCCAAGCCTGTACCTCAGCATGACTAAGAGAGGGTAGATTTCACTCAGCCATAGGTCTGCCATCATTAATTGAGGGACCTTAGGACAATTACTGGACCTTAGATTCTTCTTCTAAAAAACAGATTTCTTACAGTGCCTGTCTCCTTCGCAGCATGGTTGTAAAGAATGTAATAGATGTAACCACCTTTTAAAAATATTTACTGGAGGAGAGATTTGGAAACATGTGGATCCTGTGCTCAAATGAAGCTGAATTTCATAATTTGGGGCATCTGTAGGAGGAAAACAGACTACAGAATTAACCTGAAATTTTCAAGGGCTGCATCACTTTCAGATCCTGAAAGCTCCCTGCTTGGTGCTCCTCACAAGGATGTTGGCCACTGACTGGAGTAAAGGAGGAATAGCTGCAGGTCCTTGGGTAATTAAACCTTAAAAGGGCTGACAATAGATACCTGGACATGCCTCTCCAGCCACATATGACTCCCACATAGCAAGATGTCCATCCCCAATCAAATTCTGCCCCCTACACTTTTCTCCACTATTCTGCTCTGCCCTGCCACATCAAATATTCTTTTCATCTTCCTTTTATGGATGTCTAAGTGCTTGAAATGTGATGGCAATTCCTGTTCCTATGGAACTGCTGCTTTGAAGACAGCTCGAAACACACAGAGACATGGCAGAAAATGGCCTCCTCACTGGAGATGAAACAAAGCTGCCCTGATGAAGGAAGGAATCTGTTCCCAGCTCCCGTTGCTGAAATTCCCCGATTCTGATTTAGGTTATTTTAGGCAGGATGGGGAATGCAGGGAAGGACACAATGACATGACTCCAAGTTGTACTGTGGTTATGTGTCTATTAGACAGACTGGTTAATTCAGATCCAAATGTGTTCAATCAAATAATCAGAACTCACTGTTTGTAAATTTATTAAAATTCTTAAATGCTGTGAACAGAAGCCCACTTATTGTAAATTGCGTCAACAGGCAAAGATCCAACCTAGTCTATCAAAATATGAAAAAAAACCCCACATTTTCCAGACTGATCTCAGCTCCAAAGAGAATCATCACATACAACAATAAGGAACTTGATTAAAATATCTCCCTGTTCAGCAGCACAAAAACTCTCCCAAAAATTCTCAAAAGAGAGTCACCTCAGGGCTGTTCAGAGGAGCCCTGGCATCCTGGCATGTGGAAGAGGTGAAACAAAATATAGCAGAAACACTAAAAGGCATCAATTCAAAATTGATGAGTTCAAAAAATGTTTTGAGCAGTGGAAGAAAGCATCTCAATAGATTCATTGCCTCAGATGGAGAGTACTTTGTAGGTGACTCAAGTTTAAATGTGTAAGAATAACTGCATCATTAAAAATAAATAAATCCCATATTTTTGGTCCCCCCTTACAATGGCAATTGCATTACTGGCTTAAAATTGACACATAATTCAGTCAGTATTGACTTCATGTTTTGCAACAAAACCTTTTTTCACCCTCTAAGTTAATGATGGGTTCCTCCCCAAGAGTTCCTGAGACTCCTAGCTAAGCTTGTGAAAATGCAGAAACTTGGGTATCTCCTCCAGCATTCAGAATCAGATTCTCTGAAAGGGCCCAGAAATGTGCATTTTCACGTGCTCACATGGGTGATTCTTAAGTTGAAGAACTTTCTGCTCTAAGGTCCTTCATTAAACAGTCCTCTTCAGGTACCGTAAAGTAAAATAACAACCAAGAGTCATCATAAACTGATATGGAGGTTGAATGGAATTCACCCCTAACCAAAGGCAGTTCATTAAGGAAGTGAGTGAAACAGGCCAGCTGTGAAAATAACTGAAGATTTGGATACTTGAATTGAAAGAATCATCAAGTTATTTTGACATTGTGAAGACAGTCAAGATTCAGCTCTTTTCAACACTGATGCATCATTGGACCTGAGCAACTGAGTATATGGGGAAGACTGAAATAAATCAAACATGGCCCATAAAGGTTAAAAGAAAATCATAAAATAATAGTGCTGGAGTGCTGGAAGAGACTTTAGCGATAGCTAAAGGTCTCGTGTTTTATTTCACAAATGAAGAAACAAGAGCCTGGGGAGGCCTTGTGATAAAGGTCGTATAGCTCATGAATGCCTGAGAATCAAAATTTCCTGACTTCTGTCCTGCGTTTTTTTCTGTGGCACCTCTCTGAAGACTAGAATAAAGTTCATGGACCAAAAAGGTAAAATAATCTTTTCTTTTTTCTTAAAAAGTAGCCTCATCATTAAAAGAAAAAAATCCCAAAATAAAAAGCACAAACTAATATGCTGACTCATGGACCAAAAGGAAATATAAATGGCTTGATGATCTGAAGAAACATTTGATGACTTCATTCGTTCAATAAACATTGTGGAATGATAGCTCTCTCACACCCAGAGAGAGCAAGAAAAGCTCTGGAGAGAAAGGCAGTTCCATTTTGGGAAGATGACATTATACAGAGTTTGCTGTTGGGCTCCCAAAGCTTCCTTTACCTGCCTTCACCATCTCCCCAGTCTCGCTTCCTATTTCTCAAATTAAACTTCCACCCTAGGAAGTTAGGCTCGTTCTCTCTTTTCACCTTTCCTCCTGCTATGCCCAAAGAGGTATGCCTTCCCAATTTCTTTTAGGGTTTCAAAGACCAATTTTAAGAGTCTTTGCCTCCTTCTTCAAGAGCATTCTCTTTTCTTGGATCTCAAGGACATTCCCTTCAGTGAATTTCTTTAATATGTACTTAGTACTGAATAATATACTGGTATTTTTGTTTTCCATTAGTTAGAATTTGCAAGTGCAGCTTTGGTAGGATGGGGTGGAAAGAGCACAAGGATTGTAGCTACCTTGCCAGCTAAATGCCTGGGTTACCTGCCACATGTCTCATAACTATCTCCAGCTCAGCAACTTTTCTACCTTTAATCCAACCCTGACAAATATGCTCCTCTTTCTTGAATTTGTCTCACTAGATTATGTGTCACAATTAGCCAGAAACTGAGGGTCACCTTTTATCACTACATCTCCCTCCCATAGTGACCATCTTAAAGCACAATCTTCCCTCCTAAATATCTCCAGAATCAATCTTGCTTTACCACCACTCCTGCTATCATTCTTAGCACTGCCACCTCTATTCACCTTGATTATTATAGTAACTGCCTAACTCCAACTTTGTCCCTTCCATTTTGCTCCATTCAACAACCAGGCTAGCCATTCTTAAATTCTCATACTGTCACTTCCCTTGATATTAACACTTCCCTGCTTAAACCTTTTGGCTCTCAAGATAAAATTCCAAACTGTTCAATGCCCTTTCCCAGTGAAGTCCCTTTCCACCCTTTAACCCCATCTTTCTACTTTCCTACCTAGAATTTCATCTCCATCCAGACCACAATGCTTGCAGAGTACCTAGGCAAGTAGCCTTATTTAGAAATTGTGTTTTTGGGCCCTGGCTGGTGGCTCAGTGGAAAGGTGCCTGCAAACTCAAAGGTCGCTGGTTCGATTCCCAGCCAGGGTACATAACCAGGTTGCAAGTCAGGTCTCCAACCAGGTCCATAGCTGGAGGCAGGTGAAAGGCAACCATACATTGATGTTTCTTTCTCTCTCTACCTCCCTCCCTTTCCCTCTCTCTGAAAATGATAAATACAATCTCAAAAAAAAAAAAAAAAAAAAAAAAAAGAATGAAATAGTATTTTGGTAGATATAATTAAGCTAAGATGAGATGATTAGGGTGGGTCCTAATTCAGTATGACTGGTTTTCTTATAAGAATGGAAAGAAGCCATGTAAAGATGGAGACACACAGGGTGAACATTATGTAGTGACAGGGGCAGTTATTGGATTGATGCAGCTGCAAGTCAAAACTACTCCAAGGAGCAATGGTCACAACAGAAAGAGGCAAAGAAGGACTCTATCCAGAGTCTCAGAGGGAGCACGGCCATGCCGACACCTTCATTTTGGATCTAACCTCTAGAACTTTGAGAGAATAAATTTCTGTTTTGAAAATAGCCCTATGAAATTAGTTTACTCTTATTATGGTCCTAAATCATATTATATTTACATTAGCTGGGCATTTTTGCTTTTCTTCTCAATGAAAGGCAGTATTATCTTTTTTAAACTTTATTTTTATTGTTGACACTATCACACACATCCCCATTTTCCCTACCTTTGCCCACCTCCCCAACCCTCCCTCATGCCCCTTCCCTATGGCCATCACCACTCTGTTGTCTGTGTCTATGAGTTATACATATATGTTCTTTGGCTAAATATCTCTGAAATATAGTACATATCTTGGTCCCTAGGACATAGCAATTGCTCAACAATTAGTGGCTGAATGATAAGTTCAATGTGACAAAAGTGAACTGAAATATTTTAATACCTCTAGCAAACTACCCGACATGGTAAAGTACTTGGTGAGTGTCAGCTGCCTTCCCTTTCATCACCCCAATTATTAGAATTTTCTCAGGACCAAGCACTCAGCCATCTTCCTTCTGTTCTTTCCAGCACCTGGAACAGTGTAACAGAGACCTCTGGGGCTTCCCAACCATCCATGTTCTCCCCTACATTCTCCAGCTTCCCTAGCATTAGGGTCAGGTTCATGTAATGGATTCTAGTCATTGGGCTATAGATAGAAGTGGCATTAGGCAAATCCACCCTGCCTAAACCTCTAGAGGATTCTTCCCTTGCCATGACAACCTTGGGGGCACTATGGTAACCTGGGGGTCCCACAACGAGCAGTTACAGGATGAAGGAGGGTGACCTAATCTGCACAAGATTCTATACGAGTGGGAAATAAACCTTTACTGTGCAAGCCACTGAGATTTGGGGGTTTGTTTATGACCATGTCAGAGCCTAGCCTATTTTGACTAATATAAAAAGCAATGTGGACACATGGGAGATACAGAGGAGTGCCTATTGGTGGGCTAATTAAATCATCACAACAAATCAAGATATCAGAGAGTCCTGACTGAATAAAAACTGTTAGAGAAATAGAGGCATCTTTATGTCCTCTTGGCAGGCTTTGCAAGTTTGAAAGTGTCTGGGGCTTAAATGTTTTGATTGAGAAAAAGCTGCCCAGCAAAGGCAGCTGCTGTGGTGAGGCTGTCTCACATGACACTGCACTGGTCCCTGTGCCCCAGCTTTAGAATAGATTAGTTCATTGGGACCAAACTAATTGAATCCTGCCCGCTCTCTCTGCAAAGGGATATAATATTAAATTATCAGGCATGTTTTAGTAAGAAATTATTGTTACACTGCAGTTCTTGCCATTAAGTTAATAGGGACAGTTAATTAAGACATTAAAATCTAAGTTATGTTAATGATCTGGAAGTAAAGTAAATTTTTGGTAAGCTAGAAAACAGAGCATCACCAATAAAGGACATAAATTGGGCAGACATTCTCTAGTAACACAATTAAAATTTCACAATGTAAACTGGATGGCCACTTGTTATTGAAATATGAATTAAAGCTTTATTTGCACAGAGACATACATCCCAGAACATTTGGGGACAAGTACCAGTGCCTAATTGGTGAATTGGATTCACTTTATTTGATTGTGCATCAGATGTTTTGTGGATAAAAAGGGGACTTGTTGACTACAGCAGGCTCATTAATGTCCAGAGGGCAGGAGTCATTAGTATTCACTTATTATGATTAACTCCTGAAGTGCAAGTAGGAGTGTACCCTGCTAGGAGTTCTCAGTCCTGCTAGGAAAACTAGGATTTAAAAGATGTTTAGCAATCCAATTGCTTTTCTCTTGTCCACCCCACCCCCACAACACACACACACACACACACACACACACACACACACACACACACACAGATAACCTGTACTTTTCTCAAACACTTCCTCCCAACTTCTCAGATAGTGACAATGAATTCTTATTTCACAGAAAAAACAAACATAATGGCCAGAGAATATCCACGCATTCCTGTAACCACACTAATTAACCCACCTGCATCTGTTCCCATTTATTCTGCCTTCTCTTACTACGGAAGGAATATCTGAGATCCTGTACCTATGCATGAGATCTCAGCCCCTCTCACCTATTCAAGGTATTGCTCCAGAAAAGTTCCCCCCTTTCTCCTCCATTAATAGTTTTTTCTTCTCTATTGGATTGTTCTTACTGATTAGACTTGTGAGAGGTGTGAGGTTTTACCCTACTTGAAAACCACAAGCAGCCTTTCACAGTGTCATGGATGCTAGCAGAAACTATGAGACTCGTGGGTCAGAGACAAAGGACTTTATTACTGAGGATCAGCATTTTATTATGCTGGTTCCCTGAGCCCCAATGCCCACATAGTGATGTGAAAAGTGCCAGACACCTGAACACTCAGTCGATTGCATTAGAGGAGAGAAACCCTTGGCTTAGAAACCTGAATTGTTTATTATACTGGACAGTAAACGTGCCAGACTTTTGTTCTAGAGGGAGACACCCTCTTTGTCTTCAAAAGCTGTACATCATACAAATATCCTAGACAAAAATCCGGAGCAGAAGCAACCCAGTGTCTCTACTCAAAACATGCAGAAATGCAAAGGATTCATATAAAATTGCCTTCTAACAATAAGCATGCTTTAATTTCTCTCATCATTAATAAAAACTTGTCTGTTGACTCTACTGTATATCCTCTCTACCTATAATCCCATTTCTCTGCTCCTCTTCATAGCTATAATCCTCTGAAGAATTATGGTGGCTGATTCAAATTTAACTCTTATTCTCTCTTGAATACTTCTACTATCAGGCTTTAATCCTTACTCTGCTTTGTCAAGGCCACTGAGGATATTTGTGTGCTAAATTCAAGGCTCAATTCTCTTTTCATATTTCATGACTTCTTTTGACACAGTTTTTATCACTTTCTTCTTTTTGTCTTCTACTGTTTCTTCTCAGTTTTCTTAGCTAGTTTTTCTTTATCCTCCTTCATGATGGAATGCTTCCAAGGTCAGAAATAGAGTCTTTTCTCTCTTCTATCAGGAAAGATACAGATATCTATATCCAGGATATATAACCAGGATTGGATATAGTATATCACTGTTGTATATCCAGAATTGTGGCTTTAAAACCATCTATGGGATGATGATTCTTTAATATAAGCCTACCCTTTGAAATCTAGATGGACATATCTAACTGCCTATTCCATATGTCCTCTTGAGAGTGTTTTAGACATCACAGGCCTAGGGGATTCAATGTAGATCTCCTGATCATCCTCACTCTAAACCTGTCCCTTTACAAGTTTGCCCATTGCATCAAATGGCAACTCTATTATTCCAGTTGCTTAGGTCCATATCCTTGCCTCTGTTCTATCATCTGTATTCCACATTTTATCACTAGTGAATTCTGTTGTTTCTACCTTCAAAATACATCCAGAATTCAATCACTTTTCACAACCTACAGTTAATACTCTGGACTAAGTCACCATTATCTTTTCCTTTGATTATTATACAAGCCTCCTAAATGGGATACTTGTCTTCTTTCCAGTCTGAGCTCAACACAGAAGATACTGTTAACACATGTCAGATAGTGTCACTCTTCAGACTCAAAACTTTCCAATGGCTTTCCACAACATTCAGAGAAAAAGCCATAGTCTTTCTAAGATCTATTGCTCCTCACCAAGTCTTTGACTTCAGCTTCTACTACTTTCCTCTCTGTTCCTCATCCCCTACACCATGATTATGCCTTATTTTTTTGTACTTACTCTTTTCTACTTATTTCTCCAGATATTCTTATGGTTTCTGCCCTGATCTCTTTTACATCTTTGCTCAAGTGTCACCTGAATATATAACTGTAAATGGAAAGCACATGCCCACCCTGAACACTTCCTATACACATTGTCACCTTACTTTGTATCAGTAACATTATCTACAATCTGTCTGGTGTATACAGTTGATTCTCATTATTCATGAAATTACATCACTGTGCATGCTGAATTAGCAAATACCAAATCATTGCTCTTATGGTGCACCTTGGTCAAAATGGGTTTTTTTTTCAATCATCAATATATAACTTTGTTTTATGTGTACTTCTGTTTAAAGACTCTTTGGTGCCTCTTGGGCAATTCAGGTTTTTCACAGCTCTGGTGTGTTTACAAATGGCCATGGAATACTGCATTAACTTAGGAGTTACAAATAACTTTTAACAAGCAGGAGAATATGGATATACTGACTCTTCATATGATGAGAATGGACTGTTTGTTACATATACGTGTATTAGTTATGAGTCTGTGTAGGTAACTCTTAGGTTTACTGTGTTTCCTTCTACTAAAATAAAAACATCAGCCTGGAGACTTTTGTCAGTTTATCTCACTGATATGTTCCCAGTGCCTAGAATAGTACCTGGCACACTCAATAATGCTGAATGAATAAAGGAAGATGCTTTTCTCCCCAGGTTGGAAACTGCAGTGCTTTTGGGGATTCTGAAGGCAAAGACTATTGATGTTGGGAGACAGAGATCTAGGGGCACCAAACCCATGAAAGCATTTATAGCCAAATGTCTAGGGTGCATGGTATGCCAGAGAAAGAACAGGTCACAGGTCATCAAATGCTAAGGGAGAGAAACAGATATGGGTGAGTTAGGGTGAAGCTGAAGAGCAGGGGAACAATAGAAGAACTAAGCTGAACACTGGACCAAAAGATAAATAGGATAGCAGCCAGGAAAATCTCTGGTATTGTTGTTAATGCATTTGGATGGACATTTTATAACCTTGGTAGTGAGGTTTGTGGAAGGGCCAGTTGTATATAAAAATCCAGCAATATAAAATATACTGCTAGATGTGAGCTGCTTGAAACCAAAACATTATGTCTGATTCAACCTTGCACTTCCAGCTTCAGGCATTACCTGGCATAACCTGGCATACATACAATAGGTGTTAAACAATTTATTTATTACATTGAAGAAACCTCTATTACCTATCAATCTTCTTGGGCCAGAGGCAATAAAAAAGACCTCCATTCAGCCTAGACTCTGTGTTAACCAGGGTCTTGACTCAGGAATGAGATTCCTCTTCCTTATTCTCAGCCCCATTCTAGCTCTCTGAGCTAGAGTTCTTTGTATTTCTTTAGTCTTATGTCCTGGTCCTAGAGTAGACTCATCAAAACAAAACCAAACAAAAATTTAAGTTAATGGATTCAGTCACCTTTTCCAGGGAGTATATAAATTGGCTTGAAGTCCTTGAACCTCCTGAAATTTAAAATGGGCCTATATGCCTGTGTGAAATTTTCTGGAGAGAGGATTCATAAAAGTCACTAAGTGGGGCTCGTTATTCAGAAAAATGAGAATAATTTCTTAGAATGTTTTTCATGGTTCCTGCAGATCAGGGATAGAATAAAATATGATCAGAGGACTCAATCAGGGTATCTACCCAGGTGATTGATTGCTCAATCTTTTAGAGAGAGGCTCTAAAACTCCAGCATGCATGGAAATCTCTTGGGGACCTTGATAGAAAAGAAATTTCTAAGACTGAGAATTTCAGATTCATTAAGTCCAGGTAACAGTCCTGAAATTGGCTGTTTAAATAAGGTTAGCACTGGATTCTGATGTAGGTGTTCCCCAGAGCACACTTGTGACTTTTTAAAATGTTTTGCCAAGTAAAGACTGGCTGTCTTATATTTATTGATTGGACAGGATCATATCGCTGCCCCGGGCAGCGGTTTCCACAGCCAGATGAGCACAAGGATCACAGTGAGATGGTGGTTACTGTGACTGGTGTTGGTGGTTCTAAAATATGAATGCGTAAGGCCATACCTCAGAGACTCCGTTCACTAGAGTGGAGGTGGGGGCTAAAGATATACTTTCAAAAATCTCCCAAAGTTATTCCACACTCAGCCATTTTAAATTATTTTACACTGTGAGTAAAGCTTTCCTTATGGCTCTGGTCCCCAAAATAAACTGAAAGTTAAATATTATAACTGAGCTTTGCCTAGGAAACTTTTATTTATTAACCTTTGGGCTCCTCTTAAGGAGGCAAGTAAGCAAGTAACAATTTAATGTTAATGTTTTACTTTCACAGAAGTCAGTGGAGGGAAACATAACCATGGATTGAATTACAAAAGGGAGTAAGGCCAAAGTGAGATCCAGACAAAGACTTCCTATGGTATTGTCATAGCTCCAAGCAACAGTTTGATTAAAATGAAAATGATTCAATTGAGGAGCTGAGCAAAATCCCAGAAGGAACAAGGTGCCAGGAACTCCAACTTTTTTGAACTGGGTATCCTCCAAACACCAAATAAAAACAATTAAAATGCATCATTAATACTGAAAATCACCTCCAGTTACAAAGAGTCTTAAATAGTTACTTTTGCATCTCTTACTCTCAAAGTTAGGAAGGGACATTAAACAGTCAATATCCAATGACAAAGAAACCCCACAACCCTATTACCATTTATACAAAGGACAGGCTAAAAATAAATCCTGAAGAAAATTTTAGTATTATTGTATAAGTCACTCAGTTTAATTGAATAGATGCTTATTTGGTGCTTATTTACAAGATTCAAATGAGATAGTGTATATAGAGCCTTTACCATGGTATCCACTGTATAGTAGTAATAAGTTACCATCCTAACACCTTAGAATTTTGGAAGCTTGTGACAAGTTTGATGTGCATGAAAGCTTCCAGGTGACTTTGGACAAGATTTTATGACTGACAGCAAAGTTCCAGTTAAAAATTCTCAAACCAGAGAGATGTAGATTGCCCTCATCTCTACCCCAAGAAGATGGAGTCAAGGCATATATTTCCTCCCTATTTTAGAACACAGCTCTAGTACTGGTAAGGAAAAAAAGGCTCAAGTAATTTCAGATTATTAGTTCCAACCCCCCAGAAACACTGTAAATAGCACACAGGCAGAGAGAAATATGGAACCTAAAAAGAAAGTCAAGTACCTGAGCCCTGACCTCTCCTCTGATTTGTCTTAAAGAATATTATCCTTGGAGGGAAAACCCTCTTGGGGATATTGCCAGGCTTCTTCATCTGTAACTGCTATTTCTCCTTAGAGCCTTTTACTAGCTCCCCCACCCCCCTACCCACTTCCTGTCCACTGGATTTAATGCTTAAGGCTCTTCTTTGCTTCCTTAATTCTGGTCACCTAAGGTCTTGCATGGCCTTGTTCTGGGCAATACCAACTCAGAGCTGTTGACTCAGAACCACATTTTATCAGGAAGATCCTCAGGTCATTCGTATATGGATTAACGTTTGAGAAGCACTGGCCAACTCACAATTTTGCTCCCCTTTGCTTCATGGAGTCCATAGGGAATTTTAAACTGCACATTTAGAAGTTCATGGTTAATTCAATAAACAGAGAGAGGGAGCAATAGGAAAATTTTGAGCAACACTTTAAAAGAGTACCTGGAATTTGTTCATCTTTGATGGTAGTCTTATTGCAATGAGGTTTCTAAATTACTGTACTATGGCTTGTGAGGGCATTTGAGTAGAAGCTGAGACCTATTATATTAGAGCAAATATCATGCACCTTTTACAAAATTAACTGGTTTAGAATCTTATAATTGAGAAAAATAGAGTTATATCAAGTTATATGGTCCAGTTAAGCCAACATCTATCCACCTCCCTGCCAGAGGAAGAACCTTTCCAGTAGGATGTTAATTGTTTTCAACTGCAACCTGGAAAGGTTATAATAGTTATTTTTTCTGACATGCTTGTGATTTAGCCTTATGCATCACCCTCAAACAGAAACTGGATCTGGAGTCATGGAATTGTACAGAAATAACAGCTAATGGTTCAACTACCTAGATTTCACCCTCTGTTTTGACTGTTTTTGAAAAGAAAACTCTTCTTTCTGATTTTTGATCCTAGAAACAACCAACTTTAGCTTCACACCAGTTAGCATTTTTTCCAATGAATTGACCCCATAGGTTTAGTACACCAAAGCTAAACCAACCAACAGCAGAAACTAATAGATGGTAAGAAGAAATAATACAAGCAATGAGAAGGATAAGAAACAAAAGGTGAAGACTTAAAACACCAGAAGACAAAGGGAATAAGAACATTTCAGTGCAATCAAAAGATAGAACAAGAGCAGTGATAATAATATAAGCTAAAGTTCTGAGCCTTCTAATGTAAAATTAGCAGCAATAATTTATTGCTTAAGTACCAGATACTATAATACTATATATATATATATATAAATATATAAATTTTATATAAAATATAAAATTTCCCTAGATCCCTAACAAGGTGGGATCTATAAGATGGGCAGCATTATTCGGACATCATTATTTGCTGTTTATAGATGAGCACATCTAAACTCAGAGTCTCCGCAGTCCACGACCTGTCCTCTATACCACAGTGCCTCTTTTGTGGAAAGGGTCTCCCCCATTTTACTATCTGCCAATAGTTATTTCCCGGTAAAGAGGAAGAGCTCCCGAACTTCCTAGAGCAGCATTTTCCAGATTGTGCTCAATGGAAAACCATTTCTGAGAGATCATCTGTGAAAAAGGGATTAATTAGAGGATCTCAATGCACATTTAAGAAGGCCTTATGAACTTATTTCTCAAAGCATTTCTTCTACCTATACTTAGTATTTAAAAAAACACTATAGGAAGACTTGCTGCAATGTCTTTGAGTTATCCACATCTAGGTCATTAATAAAAATCAAGGCTCTGGATGGTGTGGCTCAGTGGATTGAGCACCGGCCTGGAAACCCAAGGGTCACTGGTTTGATTCCCAGTCAGGGCACGTACCCAGGTTGCAAGCCAGGTCTCCAGCCAGGTCCTCAGCTGCAGGCAGGTGAAAGGCAACCATAGCTTGATGTTTCTCTCCCTTTCTTGCTCCCTTCCTTCCCCTCTTTCTAAAAATAATGAATAAAAGCTTTTTAAAAATCAAAACAAACTTTAAATATTATGGTAAAACTATGAACCATTACCCTTTGAGTCAGATAAAGAACTCACGCATTTGTAAAGGACCTTTAAGAACTTACTCCAGAACTCCTCTCTCTCCCACTTCCTGAACCTATTGGGACTCTGCATTCTGAATTTTCCATGACCTTCAAATCTGGCCTCTTTAATAGGGACAAAGTATCCCTGTTGCCATTGCTTTGCTTCAGAACCTTCATTTCCACATTTCATTTTCCACACTTCATTTTTCCAATCAGCTTGATTTTTCATACTTCATCTAGAAATCTTTCTAGAAATTAAATATTAAAAACCAAAACAGCTTGTGCCAAATTTTGTTTTAGCACTTCTACTATATGTCTGCTGCTTACAAGGTGAAGTTCAAACCTTGCAGTTGGCACGGGACGACTTCACACTTTGTTCCAGCATATGTCTTGATACTCTCCAATGGAGCTGAGCTCAACGTGTTCCCAACACATTCCAGGTCCTGAGTGCATTGTGTTCCTCCATACAGAATAGTATTTCCTCCCCTCTTTGCATAACAAACTCCGTTCCTCCTTCATACCCAGTTAATTACTACATTAAAAAAAAAAAAGATTTTATTCATTATTTTCAGAGAGAAGGGCAGGGAGGGAGGAAGACAAGGAGAGAAGCATCAAAGTATGGTTGCCTTTCACCTGCCTCCAGCTATGGACCTGGCTGGAGACCTGACTTGCAACCTAGTTATGTGCCCTAACTGGGAATCAAACCAGATCTTTGGGTTTGCAGGCCACAGGCTGGCACCAATCCACTGAGTCACATCAGTCAGGGCTTAATTATCACATTCTTAGCAACACCTTTATGTAACTCTGCCACAAAATTTGTTACTTTGTTTTTCATACTCTTACAGACTTTTGTTCCCTTCTCTATATGCTACCAGGTAGTTTTAAATTTAATTGCTTTCTTGTTTCTCACCCTCATAAGACTGTAAAGTTGAAAGTAAGAACTCTATCTTATTTATTTTGCAGACTTATTAGAACATGTATTAAATGTAGCAAAAATTGATAGCTTGTTTACAGAGCACCCCAGATAAAAAGATTTAGCTATAGCAACTGCCCTGTTTGCTCCCTCATTTTGATGTTAAACTTCATCATACTCTAAATCTTTCAGACCTTGGTGACTTTTCAAGTTTCACAATTATTTCTTTAGGACTCCTGCCTGAAGTGTAACACTCTATCAAACTAGTTCTTTGACCATTTAGAGACTCTTGAACCAGGTGTATCACTTCTTGCATAAGCGGTTTGCAAGATGATCTAAACCTTGTTTTTCATGTAAGAGAAGCTTTTCCTTTTGAGAGGCATCCAAGCTGTTTACCAAGAACTTGAAAGCACAGCTTCACCCACAGTGATGCATTTTTTCTATGCTTATCTTGTAAATCTTTGGCAAGCTAGCATAGTGTATGTGTAAGACAGCAGTTCTGAAAGTGTGGTCTCTGAAACAGCATTGGCATTACCACTCGGGAACTGAGAAATATCTAATTTCTCTGGCTCCACCTCTGATCTAAAGAATAAAAAATTCTAGAAGTGAGGTTTGTAAGTTGTGTTTCAACCAGCCTTCCATGTAAATCTCAAATGAGTGTTTGAGAGCCACTGCTGTACCAGCTTGGGCTGTGGAATCAGACCACCTGGATTCAAATACTTGTCCTGACTCTGCACCTTGCATGCCCTTACCTCATATCCTTTCAGCCTGCAGTAACTCCTGACATTGCTGTGATATAACTGTTCTGACCACAATTTGCCTTGGCTGCACTCATCTCTTATTCTGCACTATCATTGCCACATGGGATGCCCGCAGGAACCTGTTGAACATTCTAATGCAGGTATAAACCTGGAAGTGCAGGGGATTTTACTGTTTATGGAGCAACCTTTGACCGATGGGAGGATGGGAACCAGCTATTAAATAGTCCCTTCTTCTGTCTCTTCTGGACAATTTGGTGGCTGCTTCTTCTTATTCCCGCAGAGAGTCCCAGGTGGTTTGAGGCCCAGTTGGCCATTCAGTGTCTATGTCAGTTACACAGCTTGGACTTCTTTCTGCACTTCCCTTTCTTACTCTTCCTAGTCCTTTATTCCTGTTTCTTGTGGTCACTTCTTCAAATAAACCCCTTGTCTCAGACTATACTTTTGGGAGTTTCCAGGGTAAGACATCAGACAAGTTCCTTCACATCTCCAAACAAGCCTCAGCTTCCTAACCTAAATGAGCATAATAATCGCATTTACCTTATAAACTTTCCAGAGTATTAAATGTGATAATGCAGGTAAAGTGCTTAGAATGGCACCTAGAAAAAAGTAGCAATAGCAATAAGGATTACTATAATTTCCTTTTTTAAAAAATTTTCATAACTATTTTATCTCCATCTCTGATATCATTTTTATTTCTTATATTAAAGATAGAAAGCCTAAAGTCTTTGGAAACCATATTTTTTATTTTGGGAAAGGAATCAGCTTTGAAAACAAATTCCATATTTTCTTCTTAGTCCCTCAGGAGAGCCAAAGTTAAAATAGGGAAGACTGTAGTTTTTGGAATTGTTAAGTATTGAATTCAAATCTTGACTATTTATAGTAGCTGAATGGATTCCTGAAAGTATTACCTCTTATGCCTTATCTTTAGACCTGTGATAATCTTACCTTCCTTTCAAAATTGTCATGAGCAGTAAGTAAATATTATGTGTAAAAGGTCAGACACACAATTAAATGCTCAGTAAATGCTGGTTCTTCCCACCATTTGCGAGTATATTGCCATCAACCATGTCATAGACTTCATCATCTCTCACCTCATCTCTTGCTAGGTTTTCACAACAGCTTTTGGTTTCTTTTCTCACTATAATCTTTAGGGGCTTTAATCCATATTGTATACCCCTATATGTCCTTATAGAAATATTACTGAATTTTACTGCCTTTGATAATCTAGTCCCAACCTATGCATACAATCTTATTTTCTAACTACTTTAAATAGTATTTTTCACACATTCTCCTTTTTCTATCATATTAGATACCCAGATTTTGTAAGCTCAGTCCTCCTTGCCCATCCTCACATGTTTCCCAGACACTTTCATTTTTGATCATTCTTTCCTCAAACTCTCTCATCTGGAATATTTTCCCCTTTCTTCTCAAACTATAGTGTTCTCATTTCCCTATTTTGAGCATCTCCATCTGCTTTTATATCTTCCTCCTCCAACTCCTCCTAAATTTGTACTCAATGGCACACAATTGGATGCCTAAGAATCTACCCTTAAGGCTTACCTTCCCAGGGTTCAGTGACAGGTCACTGGGACAGCACCAAGGAACAATGATAAGAGGTCACCTAAAAGTTGAGAAGTTAGACTAACATTTCTTCACTGTCATTTTTACACTTGATCTTAGCCAAAAGACCAAGAAGTGATTCATTGTAATTTTTGTTTCACATAGCCATTTAGTCTAACAGCAGATTTTGAAATAAGAAATGATTACTTATCAAACAAAAACATCCCAAGAAAAACTACCCAGGCTGAAGAACATTCCAGCTATTGCTCTCATTTCACTTCTGCTCATCTCAAAAGCAGTTTTAAAAATTGGGCAACTGTCTTTATTCATTTAATTCAAGAAGAAGCTAAAGCCACAGTTTTTTGTTTTGCTTCCCTTTGCAGAGGGGAAAAATTATGATGAACAAATCCATGGGTCTCTCTCTACTGTTATTCTGAGTTACTGTATCTAAGTGCTACCCAAGAAACAAGTGATGTGTTTGTGGGCTGAGAGCTATAGTACCTTACTGTTTCTTGGTACTCCTTCATGGCTACTTCAAGGTGGGTTGAATACATGCCTCAGGTGTAACTGCTGAAATCTTAATGCCAAATATTTATAATTCATGATCATTTATTTATAAACTCCCTTCTTCCAAAAGCAATTTCAAGTATCTTGTAATAAAAATAAATATATACTTTTACATAGAGTTTAAAGTAAATAAGAAAAGGACATCAAACATCAGAGGAAGGTCCCAAGAATCTAAGGACTTCACTAAGAGAATCAAAGCTTCCTAAAAGTAATTGGCACTTTGGGGATCTTGGGTCTGGTTTGAGGATCCCAGCCTCAACCAGATGATCTCTTCACATATGACATATGACAGCTTGTTCCCCAGGGTAATCTGAGAAATTAGAAGGAACCAGATAAATATTAGAGAATTAAACCAAGGATGAGCTATTGACAATAATTAAGTATTAAGTAAGTTAACTCCAAGCTCTTGAGGAACAAATCAAGGAAGAAAAAAAGGTGGGGATAAACAAAGGTAGATATACCTATTGTTATAATAAAATGAAAAAATTCCTCTTCAGAAAAGATGAATTTTCCTTCTGACATTAATTTTTGGAGAAATTAACTATGAGAAGAAATGTCATAAAATCAAATCATGGGAAATACCTTTAATAGCAATTCTTCAGAGGGTGCTTTTTTTTTTTTTTTTAAGATTTTAAATTTATTTATTATTTTTATAGAGAGGGGAATAGAGAGAGGCAGAGAGGGAGAGA
Organism: Noctilio leporinus; assembly: GCA_004026585.1. Classification (NCBI taxonomy): domain Eukaryota; kingdom Metazoa; phylum Chordata; class Mammalia; order Chiroptera; family Noctilionidae; genus Noctilio; species Noctilio leporinus. The sequence goes on from PVIW01000957.1 coordinate 75,413, forward strand.
GACATCAATGTATGGTTGCCTTTCACTCACCTCCAGCTACAGGCCTGGCTGGAGACCTGGCTTGCAGCAACCTTTGGGTTTGCAGACTGGTGCCTTATCCACTGTGCCACCAGCCAGGGCCAGAGGATGCTTTCTGATGGTCATTTCTCACATGAGCTCACAATTAAAAAATAATATCATAGCCCTGGCTGGTGGCACAGTGGATATAGCACCGGCCTGCAAACCCAAAGGTTGCTGGTTCGATTCCCAGCCAGGGCACATAAGCAGGTTGCAAGCCAAGTCTCCAGCCAGATCTGTAGCTGGAGGCAAGTGAAAGGCAGCTATATATTGATGTCTCTCTCTCTCCCTGACTCTCTCCCTACCCCTCTCTCTAAAACTAATGAATAAAATCTTTAAAAAATGTATTATAAATGGAAAATTCTAGCAATGAAAATATATAATATTAAATTGGAGTTCTTATAAAGGCACTTCTGTAGGGAGATGTGTGGTACAGGTATGTTTTAGTGCTATAGATAGTCCCTGACTCACAATGGTTCAACTTAACAATTTTCCAACTTCATGACAGTACAAAAGTGATATGCATTCAGTAGAAAATATGCTTCAAAATTTTAATTTTGATCTAGCAATATATATTAAGACACCATACCCTATCATGATGCTGGGCAGCTGAAATGAGCCTCAGCTTTCAGTCAGCCACCAGATTGTAAGAATAAACAGTCGATACTCTACATAATGCTAGATAACTTTGTTCAACTATAGGCTAATGTCAGTGTTCTGAGCACAGTTAAGGTAGGCTATGCTATGCTATGCTATTATGTTCAGTAGGAGTATTAAATGCATTTTCAACTTATGATAGTTTCAACTTATGATGGATTTATAAGGATGTAACTCCATTATAAGTCAAGGAGTATTTATACATTCAAAGTTGTGCTTATCATATGGCAAATCAGGATAGGCCTTGAACAGTTATGTGTGTGTGTGTGTGAGATTGTTGAAGGGCCAGTTGGTGGAAATAGGATGCATTAAATTTACAGTCTGATTGATAGTCAATGACTGAGAAAGGCATCTAAAGGTAGTAAGGAATTTGTCTTTATGAGCTAGCAAAACAAATTACAACAAAGCCCTAAAACCACCCAGGAATGGCACTAAGGCAAATCCATCACCCAAAAGAATTTTTCTCTTGAAATCTACAGGGTACTCCTTTGGGATGATTTGTCCTTTCACCTTTGTATTCATTTTGCACTTAATTTTATCTATATAATAGTTTGGGTAGGGGTTGGAAGGCAGTCACACAGTAAAATTTTGCCCCATATCCATACCCTCATGGGGACGATTCTGACTGAGCCCTTTAAAGCTTAAACCATTGGATTCCCTGGGAATAACTGTAATACACTTTGTGAGATTTGAGCACAATTTTTAAAGGAAATTTATTAGTGCCAGAATTTTCTATAGTTTCCTACAGACTATTAGAGAGGAAATAGCATAGTTGGGGTATTCTCAACCTGAAAGTGTCTGGCTCAGCCAACTGCAGAGTACTTATAGTGAAAAGAGTATAAGGAAAGCCTTGTGTGATAGAGAAAAAAAGTATTTGATTGGTCAAAAGATATGTAGAAATTGTACCCAATTTCCTCAACATTAAAATAAAAGGCCTGAATTATATCCTCTGTAAGCATTGCTGTAGTATGATGATTACTTGTGAATTATGGATATGAGAGCATGGTATATAGTTTAGTTGGTGGTTGATGGGGACATGTTTGTACGTGATCAAATTACTATTTCATATCCTTCAGTATCTTTTGGGTAAAAATATGAACTCTTTATACTTGGCTTATAAATGCTTCATGATCTGAATGTGGTTTATGTCTCCATCACATCTCTTGTCACTTATTTTTATATACATAGTATATGTATACTATATATAAATATATTGTGCGTATACCATATAGGGATACATAAATATACCTGTACATATACAGGGTGTGCATGATAAAGTGGCAAAATTTTAGAAAAATAACATACCATAAAACTGTTATATTTTGAAATAAATTTCTTACATGTAAATATATAAACAGTAATTATTTTTTAAATTTTCAAAAAAGTCTCCATTTGCTGCAATAATAGACTCAATTTGACTTCAGAATCTTGAGCATATGTTAATTAATTTTTCCTTATCCATGGACATCATCAAGTTTTCAATCTCAGCTTTAACAGCCTCTTTATTGGAAGGTTGTTTATTAACTTCTCTCTCACAAAAGCTGCATACATAATAGTCTAAAGGATTTGCATCTGGTGAACTAGGCAGCCAGATTTCCTTTGATCAGAATTCAGGAACATTGACACTGAGACATTGTTGCACCTTTTTGGCATTATGTGCTGGTGCACCACCTTGTTAGAAGATAAAATGATGTTCATTTGCAACTTGCTTCATCCATGGTACAACTACTTCTCTCAAAATGTCAACGTAAATATCAGCAGTCACCTTTAAGTCTTGTGGAAAAAAATGCGGGGTCATGCTATCTCCTTTACTGCTGACAAAAAAACCTAACACCATCACTTTGGCAGGAAATTTTATTTTCACAACAATTAGGACTTCATTAAGATTCTCACAGAGCCACCTCTTGTTTCTTCTGTTAACTATTTGGTCCTACTGAAACTTCTTTTAATCGGAGAAAAAAATCAGAGGGTTTTTTTCTTTGGGGTTTTTCAATTTTGTCAGCAGTGTCCTTGCTCTTTCAAAGCACCTTTCCTTTGTTATGCTGTGTCATAAAATGGCCTCTTGTAAGAACATACAGTCTGTATCTGTTATCTTCAGCAATAATCTTGTGAACTATTGCATCCAACATCTGCAGTTGTCTTGCTATGGCGCACATTGACTTTCCTGGATCTTCATTGATGATCTCCTCATTCTGCGGACTTGTGCAGTCCTTGTGTACCTATACATTTTCCTTTTGGTGTGGTTACATAAGGATCAGCATCATACACCTTCTTCACAATGTAAACTGTACATAAAGAGATATTATTGAAGTCCGCAATTTCCTTAGCAGTTTACCCTGCATGCCGTCCAGAATCTTGCTTTCCATTTGCAAACGATGCAATATCCAGGAAAGGCAATCAAGCAAAGCACAACAAAATGAAGTTATGTTTGTACTACTCATCAATTTTTGCGGGTCAACTATTCTGTGGAAGGTAGGGTCCTACCTCTCATTACAGAAGTCGAAACACTTGTAAAAATGTTACTTCAACCATTGCTAAACACTGGTTGCCACTGTAGATACAGGATATGGAGCTGTTCCTAGCTCTACTGCTTTCTGAATAATAACAATGTAAGATTACTTCCTGAGATGTGGATGACAGTGAGAAAGACTCATATGTAGCAGCTTCCCTTATGTTCCACATTGTCCCCTTGTCTATCCCACAATGAACAGGACAGTGTAAAAACTTAAAGACTGCTTGCCTTGCCTCTGGAGTGATCCTGGACATGGGCAGAAACCACCATTCCACTTGGCAGAAATACCTCATAACTCACTGTGAGTTATGAGCTGGATACAACACATTTCTCAGTAAAGGAATAAAATAAAATGCCAAAGTTTGGCCTCATTTGAGACACTCTATCTAGCTAATTTCCTTTTTCTTGCAATTGGGTACAGCTGGATTTTTGTCAAAACCCAGCTTTTTTTTTCATCCCACAACTTGATGGGATGATCCTCCTGTTAGTCATCAGAGGCCTCAAGTGTGAAATCTGCCACAGTCAACGGGAAATTTGGCAACTTCTAATGAAAGCTAAACCTTCACTTAAACATGTTCTCTTTCAAAGATACAGGTACAACATAAAATGGTATTTGAGTTATACTTTCGGAATCTATAGTTTATAAGGCATCATTTCCTTGGGTTTATAGAATCATTCATTTTGAGCTCTACCATAACAGCTGGTTCACAGTATGAAATTGAAATAAAAGAATTTCAGCAGTAACAAGGTGCAGTGTAATGGGGACTACTGGGTGGGATCTAAGGTCCTAGTAGCAGTTGTGGACCTGCTACTTCTTAGGACTTCCTGCCCCTCACCATTAGTATCTGTTTCCAGATGAAATCTGGCTTCAACAAGGGTCTAGGACAAACCCTAAAAGGCAAAAAAGAAAAAGAAAATGTATTTTTCCCAGTGTCATCTGAGGAGTATGGAAGGAGGAAAGGCAGTTATAAACCATGTTTTAGTTATCACAGGCAGAGGCTTAGCATTATCTGAAGCTCTGGGAAGCCAAGCTTGTGGTCTGTGGAAACAAACCTAATTTTCTAACCCTAGAGGCAGCTCAGAGTACCAGTCAACCTGACTGGAAAAGTGCTTTGACAAACTGTCTAAAATAAGCAAAACAGTGCCTGAAGTTTCTAGCTCAACCAGGAAAATAAAGAGCCCTAACTCCAGATGTGTTGTCCCCAGTGTTAAACAGTCAGATGTTGGGAAACAGCTGTCTCTTAGCTTGATTTGTCTCTTCTAATTTTTTTATTATTATTTATTTATTTTAAAGATTTTATTCATTATTTTTAGAGAGAAGGGCAGGGAGGGAGGAAGAAAGGGAGAGAAACATCAATGTATGGTTGCCTTTCACCTGCCTCCAGCTACGGACCTGGCTGGGGACCTGGCTGGCAACCTGGTTATGTGCCCTGGCTGGGGTATCAAACCAGCGACCTTTGGGTTCACAGGCCAATGCATATTCACTGAGCCACCAGCCAGGGCCTGTCTCCTCTAATTTTTAATCCAGATGTGCACAAGCCAACACATCCAGCTGGAAAGCCTTATTGCAGTTCTCTTCTTCTCCTAACTAATCTGCAAATGCTGGAACCAAAATAAAGCTATAGGAAGGACAAACCATAGCACTAACATGCTTTGAAAAATCATGACACCTTACGGGAGAGAGAAGGCCTGGTATGCATGACTGCGCTGAGCTTCCTGCCTGTAGTCAGTAGTTGTTCAAGACAATCTCAACCACGAGATTTCTGAGACACAATCACCTAGAATTCTTGTTAAAAACACATATTCCTGGTTCCTGCCATTAATATATGGAGTCAGAAATTCTGGGCAGAGAATCTGAATTTTAAACAAGTTCCTGGTATGATTCTTATGTACTCCAAAATTCAAGGACTTCTGAATATCCAAGAGTGCAGCCTCTATGTTGCCAGCCCTGTTCCACTCAACTGCTTGACCATCATAAACAGTATTTTTAGGTCAGAAAATAGCTCCCAAACCACTCAGGAGGCTCTCCATTCTGCCAGCACTTACCCCGAAATTCCAATCTGCTCTTGCTAATTCTCATTCACAGGCTGTTTCTTGGTTCTCATCGTGCCTCCTTAGCTGGTTTCCTGGCTCTGGTTTTCATGACATTCTTAGAATGTCAGAGCCCGAAGGGACTGCACAGATCACTCCTGACACTCACATTCCATAGAGGTTTGGCTTAGGTGGGACCCTGCTGAAACTTCTCTTGAGAGAAAACTCTCTTTTGGGAAAATCAGTATATCCTTAATAAAGCCCACATTTCTCTAGTTTGACATAGGTACTACAGGTCCAGCATTGTTTTAAAAAGCATTTATTCTCCTCTTTTTATGGCACTTTTGTGTATGAATAGTTTCCTTCTGAGTGCAGGTTTTGTATCATCAGCATTATACTTCTGCATACATCACATAGGCCAGCATATAGGCTCCTGGCAAATGTCTGTTTAATGATGGAAAGAAGAGAGATAAGAAGGAGCGATTCCTCACTAAAACAGAATTTGGAGATGCTCTTGATCATGAGCTACCATCAGTAGTCTTCATGTGGTTAAGACTGCTGGTATTTATCAGTATTTCTGTTCTTTTTTTCATGGGCACAGAGCCAAACTTTCCAGTCTCCTTCATGGACAGACATGGCCATAGAGGTGAGTTATGGCCAAAGGAATGTGAGTGGAGCTGATTGTGACCACTTTCAGTTTTGGTCCACAAAGACCTCCTGCACAGAATTCTTAGTCTCTTCTCTATTTACCAACTAAATGAAGTCAACTATAAGCCTCTAAAGCAGAGATTTTCAACTAGTGCGCCATAAGCATTTTTTTTAATGTGCAATACCTAACTATTTAGTTATGGGCACTGCCCTCTTTTCTCTTAGATTGCCAAATTAAAATATGACAATAGCCAGCATAATGATAGCTGTCCGTTGTGAATGAATCAAAATTATACCTATCTTTTTGTCAGATCAGTAAAAATACATTTCTTGGTGTGCAGCAGAATTCTAGTCATTAGTTTATGTACACCGTGAGATGAAAAGGTTGACAATAGCTGCTCTAAAGGAATGTGGTCAACAAGACTGAAGTGCCTTTGGACTTTATGTGAAACAAAGCTTCACTGGTCTTCACTGAACTATGATGTGAACAAGAAACTGCTACTGTTTCTGTACCCACTGAAATTTTGCATTGTTCCATACATCATTGAACCCATTCAACTAACCATGCTTGGAAACAAGGATTCTTATTCTCACAGTGTTGGCCACTTGCTATAATGTTTCATTAGTGAGGCCTCAGTTGAAATCTTATTTCTCTGAGTCTTAAGTTTCCTGGTTCCAGGGAGTCTGTATTTAACATGTCTATGGTCATCATCCAGAAAGCTATTACCTTCTTGTTTTTCAAAGTTTACTTATGGGTGAATAATATAAGGAAGGATCTGGATTAAACAGAGGAAGGTAATACTTGGGCCAGGTTCCACCATTACCAAAGTGACCCAACATCAGGGCCAACTTCATGAACATGTGTTTAGATAAATGTTTCCCTGTTGCTGCCTTGAAATTCTTAATACTTTTTGAACAAGAAGCCTTACCATTTCATTTTGCACTGGGCTCACAAATCTTTTAGCCAGTCCTGCTCATCTACTTTAGGGATGAGGAAGTTGCCCTTTGGCCCATCTTGGGCTTTCATCTTCTGGATGATGGCCCCAAGACTTTCTGAACTATAGAGGTAGAGGCTTAGTCCTGGCTGGTGTGGCTCAGTGGATTGAGCACTGGCCTGCAAATCAAAGGATTACCAGTTTGATTCCCAGTTAGGACACATGCCTGGGATGTAGGCCAGGTCCCTAGTTGGGTGCACAGAAGAGGCAACCACACATTGATGTCTCCCTCCTGCTCTTCCTCCATCCATTCCCCTCTTTCTAAAAATAAATAAATAGTCTTTTTCTTTAAAGATTTATATATATATATATATATATATATATATAAGCTTAAAGACTAGACCTGGCCAGAAGTTGTCTATGTAACCTCATCTCCTACCTGCCCTGCAACCATGGACAACTCTTTAAACTCTGACCTGACATGTGCATGGATGGCGGAGTTGATGACACATTCCAATGGAGTTTCCCAGGAAGAAAATGGAAGCCCTCCTTTATAAAAACTGGCAATAAGGTACACCACCAATTCAAGAGCTTTCTGTTACTTGCTTTGCCTCGATATAACTTTGTCTTCATCTTTAATATTTGAATTATCTCCTATTATGATGCTCCTGGTTTCTGATTCCTAGGCTACAGACTATCCTGATTTCTTATTACTGATTAGTAACCTCAATTAACAGCTTTCTCAGATATTTCAGGTTTTTCTTTCTGTTCTTCAGCTGGCTCCTTGTAGATATCCCACTGAATCTTCTCACCTACCTTAAAACTTGTCCTCCACTTCTGTTTGGACAATCAGTTTCTGGTACAGTTTTTGTTTTGTTTTGTTTTTTTAACTCAAGTCACACCTTAGTTTTGCTATTACCACCACAGGTATCCCTCCCATTTTAAAAAAGGCCTTAACCAGTGGTAGCTGCTAAATGTTTAACAACTAGCTCTTTGAGGGAATGGATGATAAAAGCCTGATTGGTGATTTCTATGTTGTAAATACTCCTACTATGGCCAATTTCAAGCTACCACTGTGATGTCACTGAACTCAGAGTTAGGAAGAGATGTGTGCATTTGACTTGACTTTCACAAGCTTGTATGAGGCACCTCCAATGCACCACTGGCTTCAAGTTTAATTTGCCTTTTTCTGAAAAGCATTTGTACCAAAAGCCACCCATTTGCCCAAGTCAAAACCCTTCTGTCTTCCAAAGTTCATCTTCCTGGTTCATTAAACAGGGTTGAAAGAAGTAGAGTATGGTTCCAGAGATACAAACACAAGTTATCTAGCACAGCCAATGCCCACTTATTGACTATTGAATTTACTTAAGAAATGGTATTTCTAGTTCATGAAAGTACCCTTCACTATACAAACAGTTATCTCTGTTTTACAATTGACAAAACAGGCCCAGCTGGCTAGTCAAGGATCCAAATCCAGTCCATCTGGTCTGAGGGCTGACGTTTTTCCACTTTTCCATTCTGCCATTGTTGTAATATTTTGTCTCATCCACTAGACTGTAGTCTGTTTGAGTACAAGGTGAACGTTTCATTTATCTTTATAGCACCAGTGCCTTGCATAGTAGCTTGCCCATAGGAAACAATAGATATTTGTGGAATTAACAAAATTCACAGGATGATTTCATAGTTTAAGTTATGTGAGTGGGGAGTGGGGAATAGGAACATGCCAGGGGACATTAGTGAATTATATCTGGTACTAAGGAAATTCTTTAGAACTCTCCTTTATTGCTCTCTTCTTAGCATCATAGGGAAAAAGTTTATCTGGCTTCTTAACCATAATGGGGCATAACAGAACTGACAATAAGTGGGTTCTCTGTATGCTGATCACCTTTCCCCTTCCCCCTAACTTGGCTGAGAGCTGAGGGTAACAAACAATGGATTTTGTTTCCACCAGTCCTTTTTCTATGACTTTTCTTCTGAACTGCCATGCCCCTTTCTAATGGTTCATTTCTCTTTTCCTTTCACTTACTTAAGCTGTTATATATCTGCCTATCACTGACTCTCTAACTACCAGCTAGGATGGCGGAGCATTTTTTTTTAACTTTCAAAGGAAGCTGACTGCTCTGAATGTGTGATGCTAGAGTGGGTTTTGTTAAGTCCTTAAGAACAGTGTTCGTGTTTTTTTCAAAGGTTCCCAAGTAATAAATAGTTGTTTGAAAGTGAAGGGTAAAGTGGCATTTCATCACCCTGTCCTTCTGATGGCTCAAATTATAAAACACTGTATTTCAACCTTCCTGTCATCAGCCTGGGGTTACTGAGTGAGCAGAAACAGTTGCTTCTCTACTCAGTACCCAGAGCACTACTCAATCCCAGCCCAGTTGGAACTCTGCGGGTTGAACCTTTGAAACTCTAAGGCTGATTGAAGCTTCTGAGCCAACAAAAGAGGCAAAAGGCCTTTGTACTGCAGTGAGGAAATGTTCCAGTTCTTTTGCACTTCCCTAACGAAGACTGGCCCAGCAGCCCTGGTGTCCCTGGCTCACAGAGAGGGGTTGTAAGAAATAAAGACAACTTGACTCTTTGGAGTCATGCCTCTCTTCCCAGGGGCTTTTATAGTTGGCCTTCCAGCCATGAAGGGGTTTGCTACCCACTTGCTACTCACAGCTTTGGGTCTGGTGAAAACAAACAAAAAAAAGGCTATCTTTTGTACTCTGAATTTCATCAAAATTCGAGTGTCTGAACTTTCACACAAGTCTTTTTTCATTAGCTCCACCTAGTTTCATTCATTTACGTCACCTGACCAACTTGTAGGGATTCAGTTTGCCATCCTGAATTTAATTTGTAAATTGGAGGCCTATGAAGATGTAAATTATTTACTGTTGTTGTTATTGTTGGGTTTAGCTAAAGAGCTTCACAATATGGCTTCAGATCTTAATTCCAGTACATTTTAGAAAATGTGAGGTTTTAGAAAGCTCAGGACCCAAGTCCCAAATTCCAGTGTGAATTGTGTTATATATCCAGATATGGAAATTGAGGAAGCAGAATTGAAAAGAGCAGACCTGTAAGGAGCTTAAGAATTTGATCCCCAATTCTTGATTTTACAAATAAGCTATTTGAAACCCAGAGTGATTATTAGACATACGTTAGTGTATAAAATGATAATAGTGTCCTACTGGTTATCAATTAGAAATCTCCAAATTTACAGAACCCAGTAGATTAATTATAATATAGCATCTGAATTTACAATCAAAGAATACAATGTAAAAGATAGTTCTGATACCACGCATAAACATGTTGGGATACAACTACATGCTATAAAGGAATAATCAATATTGTAGTTAACATGAGTCTTTAAAATACCTAACTAAATGGTGTGTATATATATTCTGGAAAGAAATTTCTGCTTCCTTACTTTCCCCTCCAATCATGAGAGTCATTTCTCCCACCTTTTCTTACTTTGGCAGCTAGGTAGCACCAAGCCCTAATCCCACTCCAATTTTAGACCTACTCCTACCTAAAATTTCCTATAACTTATTACATCAGAAGATTTATGCAGAAAAAATTGGACTAAAATAAAAGTCATTTCCATCATTTCATCTAATTCCAAAACTGAACACAGAACTATGATTATTCAAACATGTTGCAAAAGAACAGTGAAATAGCAACAATTGACAGTTTTGATTAGCTTCCAGTGTAAGTCAAGGTGGGAGAAATGACTCTCATGATTGGAGGAGAAAGTAAACAGGCAGTCATTTCTTTTCAGAATGTTTACACACTGTTTTGTTAGGTATTTTAAGAGTTCATGCTAACTACAATGTCAGTTATTCCTTAGTAGCATGTAGTTTACCTGAGCAATAAAGTGTTTTTATTGCAACTGATTTCAAGGAACATGGTCTCCCAAATGAGAACAAGAGATAGACTTATGGCTAGGTCAGGGAATGTGGATCTCAGCAAACAGACAAGAATCTAGATTTGGGATAACACAAAACTACATCAACAACAAGTAGAGAAAATTTAGACAAAACAATACCTTGTGCTTAAAAGTAAAACAAAAGAAAATTTAGCATGAGGAGCTCTTAAGTCAGCCAACTATTTTGAATTCTTAAAGAAAGCAAAGAACTCTATGTGACTCAGAAAAATCTTTAAATCCCTTTCAACTTTTAATTACCTTTTTCTGATACCTTGTTGCTGAGAAGCAGTCTGAGTACAAGTTCGAGAAGCCTGAAATGAATTCCAAAACATGTATGCAGTTTACAGAACCAATTACAATCTCTCTAAACCTCAACATCCTCATCTGCTAAATAGAGTAAATATTGGTTATTTTTAGAGTTGGCCTGAGACATAAGTGCAAAAAGATAAACCCCCAATAAATAGTGGTTTTAAATTTCTGATGGGCAGGCATCTAAGCACTGTCAGTATATTCTTATTGTCTCTGGAAGTGATTAGAAGTTATTTTCTTGTTTATTTAGTTACTGTTGCTGCCCAGAAAACAAACAATTTAGAAAAAAGGTATTCCTACTCAAGATAAGGCTTGGTATTAATTCAAAATATATTACTTCCCAGAAGATGGAAGAGGTTGGAAAGAGGGGAAGCTAGTCATTTTCAGGCTTTCATGAGTTAAAAATGTATTGTGCTCACAGTCTGGTAAATTCCCAGTATTTCTGATGCAGGCATATATAAATACATTGTTATGCAAACATCAATGCCAGTTTATGGGGAGTGAAAGGTATCATTCCAAGAGCATGGACATTTTAATTTTGTTTTAAATTCTTATTATCTTGCATCCACTATGTATTCAACACATATATAGTGTTTAGATTCTTTATATATGCCATTTCATTTAATTTTGACCATTATCCAATGGAAATCATTATCCTCATTTTGCACTTGAGGGCACTAACAGAGACACTAACCTGGATTCATGAGCAATGTGTATGTGGAAAGGCAGAAACAGGAAGGAGAGTTAGGACTCTTGCAATAATCTAGTTGAGAGGAATTGTTGGTCTGTGAGAAGAGAGAGAGAAGTAAATTTTTTTGAAGGATACTAAGATGTTGTTTTTGTCCCAATGACATATTACAGAAATCAACTACAGATGACCCTTGAACAACAAAAGCTAAGAGTACTGACTCTTGAATAGTGGAAAATCCACATATAACCTTTGATTCTCCCTAAATGTAACTGCTAATAGCCTACTGACGGGAAGCCTTACTGATAAGAGTCAACACATATTTTGCATGTTATATGTATTATATGCTATATTCTTACAATAAAATAAGCTAGAAAAAAATGTTATTGAAGAAATCATATGGAAAATAAAATACATCTACAGTATTTACTGAAAATAATCTGTATATAAGCGAACTTGTGTAATTCAAACCCATGGTGTTCAAGGGTCGACTTTAATTCAGTTACAGCAACTAAGTGTTAAAACATTTTCTTGTAAATATTCTGGATTGTATCTTATGTTTTCCCTTTAATAAATGTGATTTATAAATAAATTACATGCATGTTAATTTAGAGATAATATCCAAATCCCCATCTATTTAAATGATCTCTAGTTAATGAAATTAAGAAATCTCTCTTCTGAGTGGTTCGCAGTCCTGATGGCCAGGATCTACTTTTGGAAATCTGACTAATAAAACTGAGTCTTTGGTTGGTAAGCATACTTAGCCCTGAAAGAATCCCTATCATCTCAATAATTTACCCTTTATCATGAATCTGCCAAATAAAAATAGCCTATACAACCTTATTTTATTTAGCTGTTTATTTTATACTGCCTCTCCATTCTCCATGATGAACCATATGTATGCACACAGTTATAAAATAAAGGAATAGCATTTAAAATATTTTTATGACCTGAACTTTGAATAAATGCATGAGTTATCGATAACGAGATAAGTTGTATGGCGATTAAAAACATTTCCTTCACTAACTTGATGCTAAAGTCTTCTATTTTATTATCAGAGAGATTTCTAACATCAACATGTTAATTACTCTAGAGCAGGGTTTCTCAAACTTGATCCACAAATTGACATTTTAGAATAGATAATTCTCTGCTGCAGGGAGCAGTCTGGTGCACTGTAATCCTAGTAGGGTCTCTAGCCGCTCCCGACTAGACGCCAGTGGCATCTGCCTTCCCCCCTTTTCCTAAATGATGATAATCACAAATGTTTCCAGATGCTGTCAAATGACCCCTGGGGAAGCATATGGCCTCTAATGGAGACTCACAGCTCCACAGGCAAGATTATGTTACTTTACTTCCAGTCATACACAAAATGATTTTGTTTGCTTTTCTACATGGACAAAAATCTATAAGAATAAGCCTCCATAGATATTTTTTCATCATTATTATTAAAAAATTTATCCTTTAAAAAATAATATATGCTCATCACAGATAAACACAAAGTATAGGGAAATATCAGAAAATATTTAATCACTCTTAGTCCATGTTCCAGGAACAATACAATATTATTTATATATTAGTCTTGCTCAAACTTCAAAATGAAATTACATTGTACATATTGCTTAGTAACCTCATTTTTAAATTAATTATATATAAAAGAATTATCTATCTACAGCATCATTTTAAATACAGTAGCATTTCATTATATGGATTTTCAAAATTGTGAGTCATTCACTCATTTTATAAACATAGTAAACTTCTATGGGTCAGTCACTGTGCTAGAGATAAAACAGCAAGGAAGACAGATGGGTAAGAAGCTGCCCTTATGAATTTGAAAAGATGAACAAAGAAAGTACATAAAGTGAGAAAGAACAGGGAATTGCCTAACATCCTCTAGAAAGACAGGCTTTGGCAGCAAGGGGAGGTTGATCAAAACAGATGAAGACAGAAAAGTGAAGAGTTGTTAGTGCTAAAAACAACTTGTTTTCCTATTGATCTATTTCCCTCCATGAATTTATCTTTATACTGCTTCATAAGTGATTGAAGAATTCAAATTTTTACATAAACTTGAACATTCTCAATCATTTTTCCTCCTGATTGGGAAATCTTTCTGTTACTCTTCCTCTCTCCAATTATCCAAGATGTGAGGCAAATGTTTGACATCTTGTGGCTGTGTTCTTAATAGGTTTGGATCCTCTGACGATAGAGGAAGCAACCAATATGTTAAAATATCTTATATCAAATAGATATAATATTCTAGACTAAATGTCTCTTTGTTTATAGTGTTTTTTCTACTAAATATAACAACAGCCCTGTCCCTCCTGATCTGTATCATATCCCTATCAGGATAGTAATTTATCTTCTTGCCAGATGTTTCCTTGACAGAAGAAACCTGGGAAGAAAGAGTTCAGTGGGACCTTTGCCATTTCCCTTGTGAATCTGCAGAACCCAGATTTGTGGGAATGCTAAGCAAAACTTCCCTGAGTAGGTCACTAGGAGTGATGGGAAACAGGTAATCTGGACCACTTCTATTTCTATTTCTTAGTTTCCGGATCCATGTATTTCACCAACTGAAGACATAGAACTTTATAACAGTCATTGATTTAGAGTACATACTGAATTCTTAGAGATAGTATCCTATCATTGTTCAGTATCACTTCCTCGCTGGCATCAAAGAAAAGACAGGCTCATACCAGAATAAGTGTAAATTCCCATTAAAATGAAACTCATCACTCATATTAAACATTGCACTTTAGATTCCAGCCAATGCAACATGACAAGAAATAGAAATAATGGCATTTAGATTAAAATGGAAGAAATAAAATTACTTGTAGAAGACATTCTTATCTGCATAAAAATGCTAAAGAATTTATAAAAATCCCTATGAGAATCAAGAAATGAGTTTTAAAAGGCCACAGAATGTGCATATAAACTCTTATGGCACTTATATAACAATGGGATCAAAATATATTTATGAATTAAAAACAAAATATAATAAAATTAACACATGATTTTAATGTGACAGGTTCTTTTCTCTTTGTTTTAACATATATGAGATCCACCAAAACACTTTACTTATTTTGGATGAGCATGGCAAATATGATTTTATTCCATGGAATAACTCAAATTCTTCTTTCGCTCTTTCTATTGCAATTATTTATACAGTCTTCTGAAACCAATTTGCATTTTAATTGGCTCAAATACTTTATTTACTTGTTAATTCTTGGTAAATAAGCACAAATAAAATGATATAACTTGGACTCTACACAATCATAATTACTACTACCAATGCAAACTTTAACACTGAAATGTTGTGGCAATATTCAGTGATGTGTTACTACCAAAATCATCCAGGAAGTTAGTTTTTAAGTATTTTCATAAAAATGGACTAGAACTTACATAGGAACCTTCTGTAGTAATACTACATCTGTGGACAGCACTGGTGAACATCATTCATTTGACAGTAAGCCTTACAGAAGTCTGTTATATCTTGTATTGTGTCCTATACATTAAACCTAAGAACTTTTAGTATCTTGTGGTACAGAGAATATGCTCAGTGAGGGTTTATATCTTATTTCTTAACATATAGTAGGTACCCAAACTCCTCAACAGTGGACAGAGTGCCTTTGAGATATAAAATACTGAGCTTCAATTTTTCTCTCTGGATTTCTAGTTGCCATGTATTTAAAGAAGATACTCAAATTAATATTCCCTGAATACTAAGCTCTGAATGCTTTCATTTATCTCATGAGAATATAAGTTTTATCTCAGTTGATCTTACCACAGCTCTTTACAGAGGTTTTGTTGTTATTCCCACTAACAATGCCCAGGAAAGCACAAAGTTCTGGGATGTAGAAAGGGTCAACACTTCGCCTAACATGCCCTGGCTACTAATCATCTGAGCTGGGGTTTGAACTCAGGTAAACTGGATTTTTAACTGGAGCAGTAGACTACCATGACCTAATGCTCAATGATTTCTAAAAACTTCTTGGATATCCTTCATCACATTTGCCTCTTGACTTCTACAGGTTGCCCTCCAGCTGATTAAGTTGCTTGGAATTCCTGTTACACAAACATAAACAAGGAAACTTCATTTTTGGCCCATAAAGATCCATAAGGAAATGATCTTATTTCTCAATGGGGCTTTAGTAAATTTATTTGTACTCTGGAGTTTTGTGCATCTTTTCTCTAATGATTTTATTTGGGCAGCTGTGGCATGCTACTACTGCGCTAGGAGCACTAGCACTAGCCAGGAGGAACCTTACTTTTCCAGTAAAGAAACAGTGATCAAATTTATCATTCCCCCTTAAAATATCCAAGAAAAGGGATTGCTTCTCCTCTATTTGCTACATTAACTCATACAGATATAATTAGATAGTGCACATGCTGGTGGTTGCATTGCTGAGGGAAATTAGCTTTAATGGAGAGAATCATAGATCTGGAGGCACGAATTCTGGCTTCCCTCTCTGGCCACTTGCACTTACTAGATTCTCACTCAATGGTTTTCTTTTATCAGAAGAAAAGAAAATCCCTTCTGCTGCCTCACTGGGCTTTACTTTTTGCTTTGGTGATTGATATTGAATCATTTGGAAATGTTTGAAAGAGCACAGATCACTGAATAATGCAAAATATTCTTTTGTTTTATTATAATAGTGCAGAACTTAAGCTATGGCTGGTTTTCTTGGGGGGGGGGTGCACACGCACAACTTTTAAGATTATACAACAACTAACAGTCATTTGTGACTCATCAATTGGACCAAAGATGGGGAGCATGGCACTGTGAAGCTCTACTTTTGAAGTCCAGTACCCCTGAATTACTTTCCTCAGCCACAAAGCTCTCTATTATGCAATTAGAATTTGCCTTTATTTGCAAACTTTTCCTACCCTTCTGATTTCCCTCGTCTCATAAGTTGAAATATTCATGCATGTTTGTAGAAATTCAGAGTTATTATTGATTCCATACTGGGCTGAGGATTCCAAAACAGTTTGAATGAAAGAAAATAATGTGCATTGAGTTTGCAATTAGCCAGCTGTGGCAAAGGGGAACCAACTTCTACTAAGGGAAACTATCTAGATTAAATGGCAAGAGTGTACAGTTCTCTGAGTCTGGCCTCAGTTTGGGAATATAGTTAATTCTACACAGATTTTACTCTTAATTAAGATATTTGTGGCCACTCCTATTTCATGGCCAAATATTTGGAAATTTGGGATTAAGAGTGTGCACTTAAAAAAAGAAAGCTGTTCATTAAGCAACTCATAGTAGGAGGGGTAAAAAGATTCTGTACCTCTACTTTTATTAGACCCTCAATGCCAGTCTTGCTCCATTGAGAAGTCAGAGACAATAAAACCACAAAATAATAAACAACATGATAAACAACAAAAATCCAGCACATGAGCACTGACAAACTAAAAGCATGAAAAAATTTTTTCCAAATCTACTTTTCCGAAAAACTCAGTTTGATTTAATAGCTGAGAAGCATATTTTCATTAATTTTCTTCTCCACCACCAAACTTTAATTTTGTGTTTTAAATTCCATATAAAAATAGTTTAAAGTATTATTACAAAGATAATTGTGGTCTTTGTAGAAAAATTTTTATCTATTGAAAAACAAAAATGAAATTAAGAAAAGCAATTCACTTGGTTAACTTATAGGGTTAATTATCATCCTCACAGAACTTATATCACTAGATCAATAAAATTCAATCAGATAAGTGATGTGACAGTCTGTCCGAAGGGTTCAGTTGAATACAGAATAGTAAGGACTACACCTGAGCATTTATTGTGTGCCAGGAACAATTCTGATCCCTGTGCCAGTGTCCTTTCAACAATCCCAGGTCAACACCTTTACTCCCATTACAGAAGTAACAAAAGAAAAGAAAAGAAAAACAAAACTCTAAAAGCCAGCAATTAATCAAACCAACATCAACATGTTTATTAAGCCTTGCTTTGAGAGCTATAAAACATATGAGAAAGATAACATCTCTATTTTTTTAAAAGATTTTATTTATTATTCTTAGGAAGAGGGTAAAGGAGAGAGGCAGAGAAGCAGAAAGGGAGAGAGATATCAATGTATGGTTGCCTTTCACCTGCCTCCAGCTACGGACCTGGCTTACAACCTGGTTATGTGCCCTGGCTGGGAATTGAACCAGGGACCCTTGGGTTCACAGGTGGGTGCCTTATCCACTGTGCCACCAGCCAGGGCCCATCTCTATTTTTAAAAAGCATATAACCTTTCTGTATTAAAGATAAAGTTTATTCTCTTCACCAACAGGGTTTCTGGACAGTACACAATGCACTGTTTAAAGCAGATCGTTTTACTATAGCATTAATTCCTTTTCCCCAGCATCCCCAGTTTGGGGGCCTTCATAACTGGAAATGTATATTTCCACAATTTAGTTGAAAGGAATCTCATCTAATTTACATGTTAATATGAGAATATATATTGTCTATGTACATGAATCATATAGTTTAGTAGTTTGCAAACTCCATCCAAACTGGTCTTCATTCTCAGCATCTTTTCTAACCTAAAGATTGACCGATTTCACAACATACTCATGTCCAGTTGATTGCTATTTAAAACATAAATTGCTAACGAAATCTATATATTACACATATCTAACCTCTACCTCAACAGACTCTTAATTTAAGTTCAGGGGTTAGTTTAGGACCACATAGGAAGTCAACCATAAGTTTTAAAAAATAGCTAGAATACTATTCTACAAAATTATTTAATCTAGGGATTTTTATTTTTATCTCAATTTAGCAGACATAATAATTTCTACTCTGGGAATTAGCTGAGCAATGCAAGTGCCATTATTTCTGAAGGCTTCAACTTGTAAAACACATTTAGAGGAAAAACAGAGGGTATTGAAAGAAGTAAGACCTGTGTACAGCCTAAATAAATAAATAAATAATCTACTATTTAAGATAGAAAACTCCAAAAAGAATAAATTGTAGTTCTGGTAGCTTAGAGTAGAGTTGTATTATTGGAGTGGGGAGGATCTGACTCAAAAACCAAATTCATTTTTTACTATAGGTTTGGCATTGTCTCCAGGACAACTTTCACAAAAGTGAGTTCTGGAATACACCATTTCTGTGATATATTTCACAAAACTAGCATTCTAGAGTAAAATAAGTATTAAAGAAGAAAAATCTGCTTAATTTTGCTACAATATATTTAAAACACTATCATTTAACATATAATAATTATATAAGCTATTAGCATATTTTAAATTTTTTGTATTAACTCTTCAAAATCGAGTATGTACTTTAAATATGTGTAAAAACATGTATGGGTGTAAATGTAATTTTGCATGTGTTTGGTAATAGCTGCAATTCATATTACTTAAAAGAGTAATTCTTTAAACAAATGAATTAATGTAGGCATTTTGGAATAATGAAAAGTAAACTTTGTATTAATATGATTTGAGAAGCTGACAGAAGGCAGTAATTAAATGGTGAATTTTCTGGATGTGAAAAGAAAAAAGAAAAAAGTACACATTGGTGGTTACAGAATAGACAGAGGGATGTTAAGAAGAACAAAGGAAATAGAGAAGCCAAAGAACTTATATGCATGACTCATGGATATGAACTAAGTGGGGCATTGCTGGAGGGAATGGGGTACTGGGTGGAGGGAGGCATAGGGGGGAAAATTGGGACAACTGTAATAGCAAAATAAATAAACTACATTAATAAAAAAATAAAGCAGACACTTTTTGGTTATTTCTCTTTATGGAAAATATGAGCCTTTCATTGCCTTTGTATTATTTTACGACACTTGAAGCTGTAAATAACTGATAACAGTACAAAATAATTCTTTTCTATAGATATGCAAATAAATTTTGTCCAGTAGAAGTTCAAAGACATCCTTCTTCCACTGTGGAAGCTGCCAGTTTTGTGCCTATTTGCAAATTCATTTCAACATTCCTGACTATAATCAAGCCTGTTCTTTGGTTACTCTTTTGAACTGGATAGAACATCTTACTAGATCTCTCATTTATTTAATGAGTTAAATCAAGTCTTTGACATATGTTCATATTATATTTGTTAAAAAATTATCCTTTAGCATCTTGGGCTCTAGAGTCAGGGCACAAATCCCAATCCTAGTTTGGCTATTTACCAGCTGTGTAATATTAGGTAAAATCTTAGCCTCTATTAATAATAACTGCCTCATTGAGTTTTTACATGATTATATGTCATGATACTTCTATTCTGAAACTTAGAAGCATGAAACATGTTTTTTAACAATCAGCATAGCCAATGTATGAAATGCTAATGTGTAATAGTAATAAAATGGACCCAATCAACATCCAGGAAGTACAATGAATGTGACTTCCTTTTTTAAACCTCTAAAGTTCCTGGCTTAAGCCCTGGCTGGTGGCACAGTGGATAAGGCACAGGCCTGCAATCCCAAAAGTTGCTGGTTCCATTTTCCAGGCAGGGCACATAATGAGGTTGCAAGCCAGGTCTCCAGCCAGGTCCATAGCTGGAGGCAGTTAAAAAAGGCAACCATACATTGATATCTCTCTTCTTCTCTGCCTCCCTCCCTTTCCCTCTCTTTAAATACAATAATTTAAAAAATTGTTAAGTTCCTGACTTAAGTCTTATGACTCAACTACCTATAATAGGTCAAAATGTTTATCAAAGTCATATACATGAAACAGACTTATGACTTTCAAATTCCAGACAGACATATTTAATATGCAAAGGTTAATCAGTGAGTAATCTTTGCAATCATATTTGTACAGGAAGACACCTATAATAGTCAATTTCACATATTTCCTCTCAAAATCAGTTTTCCTGAAGTTTTCCCTTCAACTGCAATTCTCATCTAATGCCCATTCAATATGAACTCCTTTTTAGTGGATTAAGTACACAGGCTGTTCTCAAAAGATTAGGAATCCTTAGCCTTATTTCTAGCTCAATTTATGAATATTACAAATTCCTCCTACAATTACACTTTGCTTTTTACATTAAAAAATATTTTTAAAAGTCACTTTTATGAAACTGGAATAAATCATTAAATACTTTTTAAGTAGTAAAAAGTCAATTGACATACAGTCTTCTGTATGTCATTATATGCCACTTATGTAAACAGCCATTAATTCCAATTTGAGGTCCCTTTCAAAAAAACCTTCAGAGAGTAAGAGGGTCTCTGGATTTTAGAAGCCTTATTACCAATCTTCTTAACTTCTGGAACAAAATTATGCCATCCATCCCATTTCAACATTCCCCATGGATCTAGTCAATTCTACACTTACATATATACAAGTGGGATCTCTTAAATAAGAAACATGAGCCTCAATAAGCTCTGGGTAAAAGTAACAACATCACTCTTAGAGATTCATGAAACATTAGATGACTAAAGATTCTCAAAATATCTAGAGCAAAGAAACATGTTTAACTGTTTAAAATCCAGTGTTTCCCAAGTCTCAGGCCTCATGGAACACAATGCTCTTCTTTGCCATCTTCCTTCAGCCACATTGACCTTCTTTTATTCCCTTATATATGCTACTGTAGAGCCTATGTAAATGGTGTTTTCCTATCAGACCCAACCTGGATCGCAACTCTGGTGCACAGCTGAATCCCAACCCCCAGTCTAAAGTGCATCAGGTACCAATGTATATTAAAGCATCCCAGGTAATTCATGTTTAGCCAGTGTGAGAACCACTATCCTGAACTCCAGGCTCTGTGAAGGCAGGGTCTTCAGCTGATTTTCCTCACCCTTAATTATCATGTGGTAAATTTGTTTAAATGTCAAATGCAGGGTGAATGCATAAAACATTTCTCAAATAAAGAGTGAATGAATACGTGAAGCTGTGAAATAAAGGGAGGAATTAATGAAAGGGGAAAACTGCTTCCCGGGAAGCACTGCCTTAGGAAACATTTGCTGAGCAACCACATTGCTTGGTACACACTGTTTTATAGGGAGGGAGGGGTAGTCCCAGTTTGTATTTCATGAAGAACTGAACCTCTTTGAACTTCTTTCTGAGGAGCAGTTCTAGATGAGACCATTCAGATTTCAGTTCAAAGTCCAGGGCAAAGTAAGGTCCTGGTTAGACTCTGGGGTTGAGGGTTGCTGCCAGAGGAGGCCTTGGGTGCTTTCTGCAGCCACTGCTGATGCAGTTTCTTTAAGGGCTTCTGAGTCATGAAGATTCAGCTGAGGAGCTCCCTACACTCAGACTCCTTATTTACATTTGAAATTCTTGCCAGGGCCGGTTGAAATCACACCACCACTATGAATGCTTTCTTTGCTCATTACATTTTACATGGCTCTCTTTGTAAAGAGAGCAAATGTAAAACCTTTGTGAATATAATTAGTTATTCCTCTAAAGTTTCAAATCTCAGACCAGTTCTTGAAGGGAATGCTATTGTTATTTTCAGTTTATAAAAGTGACACTTAGGAGAGGTGACAGACAACTTTAAGAGAGTGTGATATATCTACCCATGCACCCTGGACTTTAGGGATCAAGCAGGCACCCGTGAGAGCCCACATTCAGGCCACTTGTTAATGTTCACTCAGAAAAGTCAGTGTTTTTTTGTTTAATCTGGTTTCTTCCTAGGAGGAATTTCCCTACTATTAGCTGGGAAAAGCTTCAGTGGCCAGATACCCTGTCTAGCAGCCTATAGCTTCATTTCTTACAGGTGCCATTGAAATTAGTCCTTGCCACTCATCTCAGTAAGAACCAGTGTAATGTCAACTCTACTCATTTCAGCACCATTTCTTTGCTATTGGACCTAAGAGTTACAGACAGAAGAAAAATAATGATGAAATTAATGTACATTTTGTCTCCTTTCTAGAGTATCTTTTCTTTTTCTTTTTTTTTAACACATGGAGCTTGAGGTATCTGGACTTTCATTTCTGAGAATCACACCTTTGTAACATTTTAGTCAAAATAAACTCATTAACATGCCCTAGTGGAAAAGTTAGAGGCATGACACGCTTATTTGCAGCTTAAGTTTTATTCTAACAGAGGACCCTGTACACCATATGCTGTTGGCTTGAGATCCTTTTTGGGGAGGATCTGACTGAACACTGACCCCAATTACTGGCTTTTTTCTTTTCTTTTTTTTTTTTTTTGTGCTTCAGTGATGATGTTTCAGAATAAAAACCAATAATGCAACCCTACAGAGAAGCTTTATGAACTTCCCCAGTGAGTCTGTGGCTCATTTCTTGTTTCTTCATGGTCACTGAATTGATTTTTCCTTGTGGCTTTTACGTGACATTCAGTTATAGCAAACTGCCAGAATGAGATGACAACTACCTATCAGAGAAACTGTAGAACTTGAGGGGAAAATACACATTTTTAAGCCTTCTCCATTGGTAATGTCTGAACCTTTGGCTTTCTCATCAGGAAAACTTGCCAACATTTTTGGGTTACTCTATCAGGTAGTTTTGATTTTGCCTTTTGTGAGAACATATCCCTTGTCACTATTAAGAGTAATGTACACATTGGTTTACTTTTCTATTATATTTAGGGGTATCTCTAAAATATACATGGAGTAATTGCTTTTTCAGGGGCCCTTAACACCCTTAAAAATGAGTTAGCCTTCACCAAAATGGAAAAATGACACAAAAAGAAGCCATGGGCCTGTGGTTACAGGGTCCAACACAGAAGAATGGCGAAGGATAACATCTGGGAGCTTCCCTTCCAGGAAACCAGTTCACATTGAAAGAGGAGGCCCAAACTGACTCTAGAAGGAAAGTCATTAGAAGAAATACAAGTGAGAAATTATCTGACAGTTTATATTTGTCAGCAATTTTATTAAAATGCTGCTTGTCAGAGGATGTAGAAAAACTTGCATGTAAATACAGAGAAAACCAAGTTAATTCTTTAAAAAGATGCAATGAATAACTCTAGGAAAAACAAAAATTATGGTCAGTGATGGAAATGAAATTTTGTGTATTACCTGGCCCAGTAGTGAAATAAATTTACATAGTTAAATAAAGTTAATTCTTGAAAACAGGGAAATAAATACCAGAGAAAACAAACATTTGAAAGTAGTTGCCTTTGGAGAATGGGGTTATGTGGCTGGGGCTGGGGGAGCAGCTTTCTTGTTTAGTATGAACTACTTAGCACTATTTGACTTTTAAAACTTTGTATTTATATACTCTTGATAAAAATAAATTTTAAACATTAAAAAATGTAAGTTCATATTTCTAGCCCTTTTTAGGATAAATACAAGCTTGTCATGCCTTTCCGAATGTTTTGTGGAACAATGCTAAAGGCAAGATGGCTTTTTAAGCGTACAAATTAGGAAGGCTTTGGTGGGTTTGGTAGATTGGAGGAGAGGTGTTAGGATTGGGGTTCTGTCTGTAAGGGCCCTGGTCATCCAGTTTTGTTAATAACCATTGAGGGCACTGATCCAGCCCTGATGAATAAGGAGAGGGACTTTTATAAACCTGAGAAAGTTGAGTTCTGTGTGTTCATTTGGCTTGCTGATTTTCTCTTTACTATTATTGCCTACTGGCCCAAACATATTTTTCATTTTGTGAAATGGTCCTTTGGGCTCCTTAGGTGTGCTTTGGGCTTGCATTAAATCCTTGATGTATTGGAGCATCTTGCTGGACGGAAGGCCTTTAGATGAATATGAAAACAAGAATCTGAGGAACCAGAACACATGTTGAATAAACAAAGATTTACCTTGAACTTTTGTCTATGAGAAGAAATGCTCTATACCTTCTTATTCATCTTCAAAGCAATTTTCTTCATTTGCAAAATAGGTACTAAGACTTACCAAGGATGGTAAGAGTTAGTTAGTAATTGCACTTTTTTTTTTTTTTTTACTTAAATGAGTTTCAGAATGTGACATCGGCTAACTTTTTAACATGGCTGATTATATGCAGGAATCAATGTTCTGTCACGCCTTACTCATTCAAATGTAGCAAAAATGTTTCTGAGACTAGCAACTAGTCATTTGAATTGAAGTATGTGATTTTGTACAATCTTAAATATGTGGAGTTGTTTATACTCAGGTTAAGAATTAACAGGGAAACATATTACAGTTTAGGCTCAGATAAAGAAGGAACATAGTATGTTTGGGGAGAAGAAACTAATATTAACTAAATATCTACTATGTACCAGACATTTTACATACTTTATTTCATCAATCCTCACCAGAAACCTTGTGCTATTCTTATTTTAAAGATGAGATACAAAGAGGTAATATGATAGATATTGTTAAGGATTTCTAGTAAGCTAGTAAGCTAGTAAGTTGTGGATCTAGAATTTTTCCAAATAATTTTTTATTTTTCAATTACAGTTTATAGAGTCAGGTGTACAACCCAGTGATTAGACACTATATAACTTACTAAATTATCATCCCAATAAAACTCATACTCATCTGACACCATACATAGTTATTAGAATTTTAATGACTATCTTCCCTGTATGGTACTTTACATCATCCCCATGGCTATTCTGCAACTGCCAATTTGTAGTTCTTAATGCCCCTCCTATCTGGCAACTGTCAAAATGTTCTCTAGGCCCTGGCTGGTGGCACAGTGGAAAAGGCGCCAGCCTGTGAACCCGAAGGTTGCTGGTTTGATTCCCAGCCAGGGCACATAACCACATTGCAAGCCAGGTCTCCACCTTCTGTAGCTGGAGGCAGGTGAAAGGCAACCATACATTGATGTCTCTCTCCCTCTCTGCCTCTCTCCTTATCCCTCTCTCTAAAAATAATAAATAAAATCTTTTAAAAAATGTTCTCTATTATTTATGAGTCTGTTTCTGTTCTTCAATTTGCTTTTTAGATTCAATCATTGATAAATATGTGTGTAGTGCCATTTTATTGTTCAGTTCCTATCCTTTTTCTTCATCTTCTTACTGGTTCAGAGGTGATGAACTCTTTCCGGTTTTTTGTTTGTTTGTTTGAACAGCTCTTTAAATGCCATTCAATTCTAAATGAAAGCTTTGCTGAGTAGAGCAGTCTTGATTGTAAGTCCTTGCTTTTCATCACTTTGAATATTTCTTTCCAATCCATTCTGGCCTGCAAAGTTTGTGTTGAGAAATCAGCTGACAGTCTATGGGAGCTCCTTTGCTGGTAACTACTTTTCTCTTGCTCCTTTTTGTGGGCCTCTTTGAGTTTATCTTATTTGAAACTCTGTGCTTCCTGGACTTGTCTATTTCCTTCACCAGGTTAAGGAAGTTTTCTGTCAATTTCTTATTCTCTTCTCCTTCCAGTACCCCCATGATGCAAATGTTGGTACAACTGAAGTTATCCCAGAGGTTTCTTATAGTATTTTCATTTTTAAAAATTCTTTTCCTTCCAAGATCAGACAAGATCAGGTGCGTTCAGGGTGGTATGGCCATAGGCTAAAATTCTTTTCCCTTTTGCTATTCTGATTCGGTGGTTTTTGCTTCCTTACTTTTCCAATCTCTAATTTGATCCTATGCTTCATTTACTCCCCTGTTGATTCCCTGTAATATATTATTTAATTAAGTTAGTGTATCCATTTCTGACTAGTTCTTTTTTATGGTTTCCATGTCCTTTTTTTATGCTTTTAAAGTTCTTGCTAAGTTCACCACTCTTTAAGTTCTTTGAGTATTCTTATAACCAGTCTTTTGAAGGGTGCAAGTAGTAAATTGCTTGTCTCTATCGTGTTTATTTTTTTCTGGAGTTTTATTCTGTTCTTTCATTTGGGACACGCTTCTTTGCCTCCTCATTTTGGCAGCCTTCCTATGTTTTTATGTATTAGGTAGAGCTGCTACATTTCCCAGACTTGGTAGAGTGACCTAATGTAGGAAGTGTCCTATAAGGTCCAATGGCACAGACTTCTCATTCACCTTAGCTAGGCATTCCAAATATGCCCCATAACTCCCTCATGTGGACTATGTACACCATCCTATTGTTGTTGACCCTTGATTACTGTTGACACATCAGTGAGAGGGATTTACCCCCAGGCTGATCAGTTCCAAGGACTGGCTGCAACCACCACGGAGGATCAGCTGTGCAGGAACCACCCCACAGAGCAGGACTTACTTCAACGGGTTATGGTGCCTGCTGAGTCTACCCTATGAATGTATCATATGTGAAGGTGTTTGGGTTTTGCTTTGATGAGGCCTGAAGCTGTCCACTGGGGGTGCTGGCTCTGGAGCCTCCCAGGAGGTGCTGCCAAGGTCAGCTGATGTCTCTGTTCTGCCCAGGGCCACCCAGCATGAGCTACAAAGTAACTTGCAGATGCTGCTCCTTATGCTTGGCTTGGAAGTGCCCAGGAGAGGCTAAGCTGTGAACCAAGGCCACTGCCACTACTGCCAGGCTTCGGGCCACTTAGCAAGAGGTATAGGGTACACAGAGGCCAGATGCTACTTGTTTGAAAGTTTTCAGGAAAGTCTGAAGCATGAGACAAAACAAGCCATTTGTATATAATAGCCACTGGAAACAGCTTGGGTGGACCAACTAGTTGGGTGTGGCAGGGCCACGGAGAATCACCAGGAAGGGGTGAACATAGTTAGCCAGGTAGATGGAGACTCAGATGTGGTACCCCCTGCTGTCTCTATGGGTGCCTATAGCCTAGTAAAGGAATAACAGCCTCTGCCAACACTTCTGTTTGGTAGAAAGCTACCCATCCAGCTCTTACCCTGATCCCAGACTACTCAATTCTTTACTGCATATCCCTGGTGCTGTTCATGCTGCTGGCCAAGCTCAGAGGAAGTGAGTATGAGTAAGTCCATGCTCAGACCCTTTAAGAGGAACTGCCTGGGACTCCAGAAGCCCTCTGTTTCATCGGCCACCATACCTGCTGGGTTTTACAGACAAAAGTTATGGGAACTTTTCCCCATAGCGCTGAGCTGGGAGGCCTGGTGTAGGGCTGGGACCCTTTACTATTCAGGTGGGACCCCAGCAGCTAAGATAACCTTCTTTCATCTCTATTCCTCCTACCAGTCTCAATGAAGCTTTTTGTTTATATCCTTAGTTGTAGGACCTCTGTTCACCTTGATTTCAGGTACTTTTAAACAATAGTTGTTCTACAGTTGTCATTTTAATGTTGTTGTGGGTATGTGAGGACCCACACCACTGACCAGAAGGCCCTTGGAACTGGAATTTTAACCAAGGTTCACTAGCAACAAAAAAAGAGTGGTTAAGCATTTAAAAAAATATATTTTATTCATTCTTTTCAGAGAGAAGGGCAGGGAGGGAGGAGGAAAGTGAGAGAAGCATCAATTTGTGGTTGCCGTTCACCTGCCTCCAGCTAAGAACCTGGCTGGAGACCTGGCTTGCAACCTGGTTATGTGCCCTGATGGGAATTGAACCAGAGACCCTTGGGTTTGCAGGCTAGCACCAATCCACTGAGCCACACCAGCCAGGGCCATTTTTTTATTTTTATTTTTATTTATTTATTTTTTAAATTTTATTGTTATTGTATTACATCCATCCCCTCTTTGCTCCCCTCTGTCCCCCTCCCCACCCACCCATTCCCCCCAAAGTCAATCCCACCTGTTGTCCATGGCCATGGCCATTTTTTAAAATCAGTGTAACTTCACTTGCAGCAAATCTTTTTTAAAACATGTTTAAAATGTATAAATTGTGGGCTCCAGTCTTGACCTATTATATCAGAATTTCTGTGACATTGGTCAGAGAATGCACTGTGACTTCTATGTACTCCAAGGTTTGAGAACCACTGCTATATCATAATTACAAATTATGAAAAAAAAAAAAAAAAAAATTATGCTCTCATGATTTTCCAAAATACATGGTGTTATCCTACAATTAAATTCCCTTGAAGTTTAAACTTGTTTTATCACCTATGATTTCTCAATCCCTATGGATACAGTCAGGATTTCTGAAAACTCTACATATAAAAAATGTCAGAAGATTAAATTTAGACTCACACTGGCCTATAAAGAATTAGTAGTTTTCTCCTTAGACAAGTGTTATGGAGTAGTCATATAAGACAATGGTAGAGTAGGAAAAATGAGAGCTGGCACATTTTTTTGGTATGAATTTGTGACAAGAACTATGACTGCTATATAAAAACACACCAACAATGAAACATCAGAGATAGAAGCTAGAAAATAAATCCCTTTTACCATAGCAACAAGAAAAATAAAGTACTTAGGAATAAACTTAACCAGGGAAGTAAAGGCCTCGTACTCAGAAGACTATGGAACACTGAAGAAAGAAATTAAGGAAGATACAAATAAATGAAAGCACATACCATGTTCATGGTTGAGAAGAACTAACATCATTAAAATGTCTATACTACCCAAAGCCATCTATAGATTCAATGCAATCCCTATTAAAATACCAATATCATATTTCACAGAATTAGAACAAACACTTAAAACATTCATATGGAGTCAAAAACAACCCCAAATACCTACAGAAATCCTGAGCAAGAAGAACAAAGTCAGAGGAATCACAATACCAGATATCAAGCTAGATTGCAAAGCCATAGTAATTAAACAGTCTGGTACTGGCACAGGAACAGACAAACAGATCAATGGAACAAAATAGAGAGCCAAGAAATAAACCCAGGACTCTATGGGCAACTAATATTTGACAAAGCGGGAAGGAACATAAAATGGAGTCAAAACAGTCTCTTCAACAAGGGGTGTTGGGAGAACTGGACAGGCACATGCAAATAAATGAAACTAGACCACCAACTTACATCACACACCAGAGTAAACTCAAGATGGATAAAAGACTTTAATATAAACAGTGCCACCATAAAAGTCCTAGGCAAAAAATTACATAAATCCCATGCAGCAATATTTGCGCTGATATCTCTCCCAGGGCAAAGGAAATAAAGGAACAAATAAACAAATAGGACTACATCAAACTGAAAAGTTTCTGCTCAGCTAAAGAAAACATCAACAGAATGAAAAGGGAACTAATCATACGGGAAAATATATTTGCCAATGACACCTCAGACAAGGGTTTGGTCTCCAAAATATATAAAGAACAAATACAACTCAACGCCAGGGAGACCGACAACCCAATTAAAAAATGGACAAAGGGAGGTAAAGAACATAGGATCTACCTACTCACATCTTCAAAATTCCAAAGGCTGCTCAGTCTTTAGCAGGCCCACAGGTCCAGAATACAACCAGACAGCCCAAATAAAGGCCACACCAAGAATAACAAGTGAAGAAAATCTGGGAGATTGCAACATTGAACTCCACAAATCTCCTAACACGGAAGGGTGCTCAACTAAGGCAAGAAAGCAAAGCAGGTTAATCCAAGGAGAAAACAAAAAAAATAAAAAGCAAGCAACAACAGACACCCAAAATGGGGAAAAAAAGAATTAGTCCATCACCAAAAGGAAAGGAAGAATCCCCAGAAAGACCACCAAATGAAACAGAGGCACCTGAAATATCAGAGAAGGAATTCAAAAGAATGATGATAGAGAAGCTCAATGAGCTCAGCCACATCAAAGAAAACTGTAAACAACTCCAGGAGAACTACAAAGAACTCCAGGGAAGTTACAAGGAACTTACTGAGAGCTACAACAGCATGAAAAAGGACATAAGAAGCTATCAATAAGTGCCAGGAGGAAATGAAGAATACAATTTCCGAATTGAAGAATACAGTAGAAGGAATCAACAGTAGGCTAAAGGAAGCAGAGGACTGGATCAGCGGGTTGGAGGATAATGTAGACAAATACTCCAAGACAGTACAAGAGAATAAAAACAGGCTGAACAAGATTGAAGAGGGTTTAAGAGAGCCGCAGGACAACATGAAACGTAACAACATCCACATCACAGGATACCAGAAGGAGAAGAGAAACAAGGAATGGAAAACCTGTTCAAAAAAGTCATGATAGAAAATTTCCCTAACATGATGAGTGAAAACATTAATCAAGTTCAGGAAGCACAGAGAGTCCCAATGAAGATCAACCCAAACAGACCAACACCAAGGCACATTATTATTAAAATGGCTAATTTTAAAAAATGGACAAAGGACCTGAACAGACAGTTCTTCAAGGAAGACATACAAAGGGTCCATAGGTATATGAAAGAATGCTCAACATCATTAGCCATCAGAGAGATGCAAATTAAGACCACAATGAGATACCACCTCACACCTGTCAGAATGGCCACTATCAATAAATCAGCAAACAATAAGTGCTGGTGAGGATGTGGAGAAAAGGGAACCCTGGTGCACTGTTGGTGGAAATGCAGACTGGTGCAGCCACTATGGAAGACAGAATGGCATGTCCTCAAAAAACTAAGAATAGAACTGCCCTATGACCCAGTGATTCCAATGCTAGGATCATATCTGAAGAATTCTGAAACACCAATTCAGAAGAACCTATGCACCCATATGTTCATAGCAGCACTATTTACAATAGCCAAGTGCTGGAAACAACCTAAGTACCCTTCAGTGGATGAATGGATCAAAAAACTTTGGTACATTTACACAATGGAGTTCTATGCAGCAGAAAGAAAGAGAGAATTCCTACCATTTGTGATAGCATGGATGGAACTGGAGAGAATCCTGCTTAGTGAGATAAGCCTGGATTATACCACATGTTCTCACTTAATGCAGGAGACTAATGAACAAACAACCAAACAAAACACAACGAAAGATATGAATACAGGAAATACACTTTCAGTGTACAGAGGGGCTGAGGATAAGGGAGAAGGAGGCAAGGAAGGGAAGAGTTTATTCAAGGAACTAGCATCGATGACCCATGGACACAAGCAACAGATGGGATTGACTGTGGGGGGATAAGGAGGGTGAGGAAGGGGAGAGCAAGGGCGGGGGGGAAATGAGATGAATATAATATAACAACAATAAAGAATATATATATTAAAAAAAAGATTCCTTGTCACTTCTAGACTCAATTTTACAGAGGGGGCAGCACCTTTGACATGTTATCATTGAGATGTGTGCAAGAATCTCAGTTTCAGCTCCCAGCTTTTGACAAAGGAAAAGCAACATTTATGACCTTAGCCTGGGCACTAAAACCCAACTTCTCAGACATTAGGATTATATTTGGTAACAATACCCTAAAGGTCAGTAGTCATGGCATTAGCTCCTATGTTTACTATTCTACTTTTATGTTTTTTTATTTTTATCTTTTAACATGTAACATTCTTCTTTTTTATTGCATTTCACTATAATTTTTTGTTATATTTTTACCTAGCATTTCTATGTGTTTGGAGTCATCTCAGTTCCAATGTTGCTGGAATTGGTTTTGTCCCTTCTAAGCTCTTCTTAACATTTCCATGGGGTCTGGCTCAGTCACTCCAAATTTACTTAATGATGCTCAGTTTTGCTGTTACTTATGAAGCCAGAAGGAGAAGATTCTCTCTTCTCCTCATGACACTTAGGTGCTGGTAGAGGGACAATGGACAAAACAGGTGCCTAGACCTAGAGATGGCTCTTTCAGTGTGCTCCCACTGAAGTAGCTTTCAGCCCACTGTTCCTCTCCTGCCAAATTTTTCTTATCTAATGATGCAATAGGCTTCAGCGGCACTGCCCTCTCTTCAGGCCAATGTTTCTGCTGGTACCTAAACCCTTCACATCCAGAAGTTTCAATAGCTGCAAATAGATACTTGTGTGGGGACAAGGATGAGG
Organism: Noctilio leporinus; assembly: GCA_004026585.1. Classification (NCBI taxonomy): domain Eukaryota; kingdom Metazoa; phylum Chordata; class Mammalia; order Chiroptera; family Noctilionidae; genus Noctilio; species Noctilio leporinus. The sequence goes on from PVIW01000957.1 coordinate 107,678, forward strand.
TAGAGAGGGTGTCAACTCACTTTGCATTGTAGACTTGCCCAATCTCATTTTCAGCATACAAAAACCCACTACTGTGTATTAAAAGTAAAATAATCAAATGTGATATAAATTTTAAGATATAAATGAAAAGTTTTGTTTCAAATGGAGCTGTTTTCCTTGTAGTAATGAGATTACTCAGCAGTTCTTTCTTCATAAAAGAAATGACTAGAGAAATCCTGATTCTAAGTCCCACCTTTATAAGGCTTTAAATTAGCATTTAAGACAGAATATTAAGCCTAGATAAGGTGTGAATATCCATAATTAAGGAGCTACTCTGGGTGGGAATCAGTTCTACTGATTTGATAAATTTCATTTTTATTTATTTATTTATATTTATATTTATTTATTTATAATTTAAAAATTTTATTTATTATTTCCAGAGAGAGGGGAAGGGAGAGAAGCAGAGAGGGAAAGAGACATCAGTGCATGGTTGCCCTTCACCTGCCTCCAGCCACAGATCCAGCTAGAGACCTGGCTAGAGACCTGGCTTGCAACCTGGCCATGCACCCTGGCTGGGAACCAAACCAGCAACCTTTGGGTTCACAGGCTGGCGCTCCATCCACTGTGCCACCAGCCAGGGCTATTCATTTATTTATATATATATAAATACATACATATATATATATATATATATATAATATATATATATATACCTAGGAGTAAAATATATATATAAATATATATGTATTTATATATATATATTTATAATTTGCATGCCTCAAAACTCACCTATTTTTTAAAAAGATTTTATTTATTATTTTCAGAGAGAGAGGAGGGGAGAGAGGCAGAGACGGAGACAGACAATGTATGGTTGCCTTTCACCTGCCTCCAGCTAAGGACCTGGCTGGAAACCTGGCTAGCAACCTCGTTATGTTGCTCTGGCTAGGAATCGAACCAGCAACCTTTAGGTTTGCAGGCCAATGCCTTAAAACTCACCTATTTTTGAGGAGTATATGGCTCTGGGTTTTAACACATGCCCAAGTTCACGAAACTGTGGTCACATTCAGGACACGTCCTGCCTCTTACAGTCATCTCCCCAGAACTATAACACTCAGTAACCCAGATCTATTTTCTGTCACCATTGCTTTTTCCAGAATGTCATATAAAATTGTCACACAGTATGTAATTTTTTGAGACAAGCTTGTTTCACTCAGCAGAATACATTTGAAATTCATCCATATATCAATAGTTTATTCTTGTTTGATGCTGAGTAATATTTCATTATATAAACTTACTATAGTTTGTTTAGTCATTCATGTGTTGAAAGAAGTTTGGTTTGTGTGTGTGTGTGTGTGTAAATGTAAGTGTTCATTTCTCTAGGGTAAATACCTAGGAGTAGGATTTCTGGACCATGAAGTAAGTGTATATTTAATTTTAAAAGAAACTATCAACCATATTCTAGACTCACTATGCCACACTGTCTGAGAGTTTTTGCCAGGAAGAGCTAATTTTTTCAATCTTCACCAGAAGATTGATTTGAGAGAGAGAGAGAGAGAGAGAGAGAAAGAGAGAGAGAGAGAGAGAGAGAGATGATTAATGTGAGAGGAAAACGTCAATCAGTTACCTCCTGTAAGTGCCCTGCCTGGGGATCAAACCTGCAACCTAGGTATGTGCCTGGACAGAGGATCTAACCCATTTTGGTGTATGGGACAGCCGAGTCCCAAGGCCAGGGAAGAAGTGCTATTTTTGTGGAGGCTTTTTGTTATTATTTGTTACGTTTATACACTTTATAATAGGCTACAGTAGTATGGATAGTAAATAAGCACACAAAAAAGATGCCGAATATAGTTAATCATTAAGAAAAATGTAAATCAGGCTCTTACCAAAAAAGTATCAAGCTTCATACCGAAGCAATAAGAAATATTTCTTTTTGGGAGGTATATTGCATCAATGTCAGAACTATGACTCTCAATTATATATAGCCTATAGATGGAAGGAAAAAAAAAAAAAAAGACTTTCTTCGATTCCCTAGTCAGGGCACATAACCAGGTTGCAAGCCAGGTCTCCAGCCAGGTCTGTGGCTGGAGGCAGGTGAAAGGCAACCATACATTGATGCTTCTCTCCCTCTCTGCTTCCCTCCCTTCCTCTCTCTCTGAAAATAATAAATAAAATCTTTTTAAAAAGACTTTCAATGAAGATTCTGGAGGAATACGTGGTCCAAACACACACACACTCCATGTCCTGAGTCACTTGCTGGGTATCGCTAATCTGTTGGAAATTGGTTGCAGAACTGATTCTTTAATAATGAATTCTGACAGTTGTTTAAAGAAAAAAAAAAGGTATTACACTTGAAGTTGAAAAGTGCAATTTTTCTGTGCTGTCTGAAACTCAATGGTTCTTCACTACAGAAATAGTGTGTTACACAAATAGAGGAGTATTAATAGGCAACGGTTCCCGTCAATGGGTTCCATAAAACTGAGACCTTTCAGTGGTTTGTACTCTTGCATAGTGCCAGAAACTTGAGGTGAAATTATAGCCATAAACTTAACCTCCTGCCAGAAGACCTTGCCCCCTGCAAGTTATCTTCCTCAACAAGTTTCAAGAGCCTCTGTTCCCTTGGCCTTCTCTAGTTTCCTCTCAGCACTTTGGGATTCTGCACCTTTCTCTCCTACTTATTTCTCCCTGAGACTTGAAAGACTCCCAAGTACAAGCCTCTTGGTCTTCTTTGTGTCTCACCCTGCCGCCAACTTTCCTCAAAACTCAGTCCCAGGCTTCTAGTCAGTCAGGCAAGGCGTCCCAGGGTGGCAGGGCTTTTTTTTCTCTGTGGTGCTTATTTCTGCAGGCTCCCACTGTGTTCCTCCAACTTGGCCTTCCTACACTGAGGATTTCTTCTTCTTCCTCCTCCTCTTCTTCTTCTTCTTCTTCTTCTTCTTCTTCTTCTTCTTCTTCTTCTTCTTCTTCTTCTTCTTCTTCTTCTTCTTCTTTGTTAGCCCTAAGGACGTATTTTTCCACACCGAGCTTTGGCAGCACTGTTAGCTAAATTCTACAACTCATATTTGAGTCTTGAGTTACTTTTCTTTTCCTTTAGATTGCAGTAAGTTTTCAGTTAGTTTCTTCCTAACCTACTCCATACATTCTGATCAGCTTTCTTTGACCACCTAGGTGTGCACATACAGTCAGTTAATTATTTAAAGTTACTTAAGTCCAGTCCTAAATTGAGGGCCCCACTGTTCAATGATTGATTAGCACATTAAAAATGCTTTTTTTTTCATGTATTTCATTATAGGGCCATTTCTATGGTATATTGCATCAAGAAGGTATTTGGGAGTCAATTATTTTGATCTATTCATCCTGGAAATAAAGATAAAACATTCTCTGAGAGAAAGTAGGGCCTGAAAGAATTTATGACAAGAGCCTGGCACTTTGGGCACAGGCAGATTCTAGTCTTTATTTTGTTGATGACACATGATAGGACCTCAAAAAAGCCATTTAGAAGTATGCTTATCTGTAAAGTGAAGATAAACTGCCTCACAGGTTTCAAATGAGGAACACATTACTAAATCACTTTCCTAATACATAGTGTTAGGGACCTGAGAGCCAAAAAGTGGGGAACTGGCTCTCTGGACATGATCACATATTCCACCCTCATAGGTGAGTCAATTCTTTTAGGCAATATAACTCATGCATGGAACCTAAAAATTTTTTTTTTACCTAAATCACAAATGAGACAATTCTTTCATGCAACTATCATTTGATGTGTGCAGGTTGACAGATTTTTAGACAGGTTAATCTAATTTTTAGTGAGATGGAAGGTTCCTTTAATTTTTTTGTTTTTGTTGTTTAAGTCTTCTAAGTGAAATTTATTTAATGGCCTGCAAATGTTGGCCATGAGGCCTAAGAACACAAATGGCTATATTTATGTGGGCAAATTAAATTGGAGGTCTAAACTGGGTTATGTTCCATAGGATTTAATCATCAGTGAAATATCCATATTTCTATTAACTTGGCCTCTCTACTCAGTTCTGTCTGTGGAAGTACCAAAGTTTTCTAATATGTACACAAGTGTATACAACAATAATAGCCTCTGCCTAACTCCAGAGTTTTGTTGTTGTGTGCCCGTGGAACTACAAAGGATTCCAATTGCAGCTGCTCAGCTCCCTGTGAGGAACTGCTGAGGATCTGCTGGAGGCTGGCCATTAAGCCCCAGGATTAGCGCTATGCTTGTTTTAATCCCTGTGCTACAGTAGTCGCCAACTGGGCAGCTCAGGGAATAACCTCTTCAGTGGTAATCTGCGATGGAAATCCCATATCAAAGCAGAATCCTCACTTTGTTGTATATTGATCTACAGGATACTCTCTCACTTTCCTTAAATGCCTTTAATAAGTGGCTGTTTTTCTCTCTGCCAGCTATTATCCCTTTCACCTCCATAAATTTTAGTAACTCTTCCAATTCTTTAGTCTAAACCATCTGAAGTATAATCCCTAATTAAAGGATCAGAACTCTTAACACTGCTCCAGATCCCGAGGCTCAACCTTTTGTTCATGAGGAAGTGTCATTCGTATTGAGATGGAAAAAATGAGTAAAATCATAGAGGCAAAGGGAGAAAAATGCACATTTCTAAAGAACCAATATTGGGTTGGGGGGAGGGGGGAGGAAGAGGCAAGGAAGGGGAGCAGTGTAGACAAGAACCTAGTATAAAGGAACCATGGACATGGACAACAGGTGGAATTGACTTTGGGGGGAATGGGTGGGTGGGGAGGGGGACAGAGGGGAGCAAAAAGGGGATGGATATAATACAACAACAATAAAATTAAAAAAAAAAAAAAAGAACCAATATTGAGTGAAAGAGAGTCTGGCTCTTTTTATTTTTTTTTTAAGATTTTATTCATTATTTTTAGAGAGAAGGGCAGGAAGGGAGGAAGAAAGGGAGAGAAACATCAATGTATGGTTGCCTTCACCTGCCTGAGCTACCGACCTGGCTTGCAACCTGGTTATGTGCCCTGGCTGGGGAATCAAACCAGCAACCTTTGGGTTTGCAGGCCAGTGTCTATGCACTGAGCCACCAGCTGAGTCTGGCTCTTTTAAAGAGATGAGCATTCAACATGGCAGGGTAAAGATGAGGGAATAGATTCAATAATTGACAGATGTAGCTAGTGTAGGAAATTGGGAACCTTAGAAGCCACAGCAAAGGGTTTGGACTTTATTTCAAAGCTATTGAGGGATTTCCAGCAGGATTGTAACAAGATAAAATTTGTGATTTGGGGATGAATAATCTGGCTCACATGTAGAATAGAGATTTGACGGGGGCAGAATATGTAGGATCTGTAGGAGGATGTGATAGAAATCTGGGAAGAAGGCAGGAGGAGGAGGAAGAGAAGAAGAAGAAGAACAACAACAACAACAAAAACAACAACAGGAGGAGGAGTTAGAGGGGAAAGAGGTGGGGGAGGAGGGAGAAGAGGAGGGAGAGAAGGAGATGGTTTATGTCTAAGCCTTAGTTCTATAGAAAATAGAGCCCCAGATAGGAGCTTGTGTGTTACCTCTTTGTTAGGGTGTACAATCCAGTGGAAGAAGGAATTGAAAAAGAAAATGAATGAAGGAAAAAAGTCAAATAGGAGTTTGCTTTTTCCAGAAGGCTGCTGCTTAATTTCAATTAGGACTATTACTTGAGAGACCTGAGCTGAGAAAAAAGGGGTCAGAAAAGAAGGCTATATCATGGCTCCCATCTCACATTAGCCAGTTTGTTCAGTGATGTTAACTTTCTCACATTCTCCTTCACTTCTGTGTTGTTCCTTGCATAGGTGACCAGTAGGATCTCCATGGTATCTTATGAGTCATTGGCCATATGAAAGCCCCATATTGGGAGGCAAGAGGCACATAGTGGCCATAAGAAAAGGCACCCATATGAAGTCAGTAGGAAAGCAGCTAGTAAAGTCCACCCAGGGTTGGTCACTATAGCTGTGGTAGGGCTGAAAAATGTGGGCAAGGACTTCAGAGACAGGTAAAACCAAGAAGGCTTAAGCTGGTTCATAAAAAGTGTCTATAAATACTAGAACAGAATGTAGGCAACACTAATATGTGGGGGATAGGCAGAGGCAAAGAAGTGATAAGTCTAAAATGAACTGCTGGGAAGGTGGGGGTGAGGGAGGGGTTGAAAGTGGGGAGTGTCCAGTAAATAAATAGGTGTGCTACATTCCAGCAAAATAAATGATTCCACAGGACCTTCCCCTCTCTGTACTATTGCTAATGATGTTCCCTGTTTTTATTAATTAAAAAATTTTTTTTAAGATTTTATTTCATTATTTTTAGAAAGAGGGGAAGGGAGAGAGGCAGAGAGGGAGAGAGACATCAATGTATGGTTGCTTTTCACCTGCTTCCAGCCACAGACCTGACTGGAGACCTGGTTTGCAACCTGGTTATGTGCTTGGCTGGGGAATCGAACCTGCAACCTTTGGGTTCGCAGGCCAGCATCTTTTCCACTGTGCTACCAGCCAGGGCGATGTTCCCTGTTTTTAAAGTAGCCTCACCTCAATCTCACTGCTGCCAAGTCTAATCTTGTAACTTTACCCACCAGGTAAGTAATGAATTACCTTTGCACTCAGAAAGTCTTAGCCATCCAAACCAGAAGCCATTTCCTCTCCTTAACACACTTTTGGTTCTTAAATCGCCTTCCTTTTTGGATTTTTGCTACTTGCATATATGTTGTAAACTCATGGTTACCTCTTCCCTTGCTTTGTCGATCACAGTGGTGAAAAATATGATTAATATTTCAAATAACTGAATTAAAAAACAAAAATTCCCAGAGGCCCAGACTCTAAGCGAGTGTTGTCTGGGCCAGGAAATGAGATTGGACGGGCCTTATCTCTTCTTCCTCTAACTCATTTTTGCCTGTCCCCTTTTCCTCTCCTTCTCTACTCTTTCACCACATAGTCATTCCCCATATTTCTCTTTCTTAATTCTTCTTGACTAGCTCACATTCTCTTCATTTCCTTTTTAACCCAACTGTCATTTGTCCTTCTCTCTTTCCCTCCCTGTTGTTAAAGTTTATTAAGCACTTTTTATGTATAAGACACTTAAAAGGAATCAAGAGTTCTGGTCAGGATGAAGGCCTAAGCAGACATGGCTCACCTCTTCACACAACCATATCAAAATTACAACAAAAAATAGAACAACCATCACTCAGAACTGTCAGAAATCAAGTTAAATGTAAGTTTGACAACTACAGAATTAAAGATACCACATCCATTCAGGCTGGTAGGAGGGGTGCAAATATGGAGTGGTCTGGTCCATATTTAGTTGGTAGAATAAATTTCCAGAGCCCCAAGCAGTTCTCTTAACCCACAAATGGACTCACCTACTGAGACTCACTCCCTCTGAGCTCTAGCATCTGGGCAGCAGCTTGAAAGGCACCAGTGTTATACCTGGAGGAAATAAGTAGCTGGTATCAAGGCAAGTGGAGTCCATTGGCCTTTTTCTAAACCCTTGCTCCACAGAGCTGGTAAGCTGGTGCATGTTTGAGACTCCATCAACCTGGTTACCACTGTTTGACCCGCCTAGAAAATTCCTAAAGACTCTGCCCCACACAACTTACAGGCCCACCCAAGTTGCTTTCCCTTAGGAATAGTTGGTCTTGGCTCCTGCTTCACCACTTCATAATTATTCCCAAACAAGCAGCAGCTGCCTCAGGGAGCCCCAGGGCAGGCACTAGCACTGGCCAGCCTAGATTCACAGTACAGAAAATGAAGAGCATGATCCATGGACATGAACAATGGTGGGGGGATTGCCTGAGGGAGGTGCTGGGTGGATGGGGGCAAAGGGGAAAAATAAGGACAACTGTAATAGCATAATCAATATAATTAGAAAATAAAAGAAATCTGGTTGACTTCAAAGAAAATAAAATTAATTACATAAGTGGCACACATATCTTAATGCATTCCTTCAGTCTTGAATGTGCTTCCCTATTCCTATATTTTTGCTTCCCTTTCTCCCTCCCATTGCAACACCTAACAAGAACAGTTCATTTTCAACTGGCCACTGAATTGCACTATAGCTTTGGCTTTGTGACCTTGGGTTTCAGTTACATGCAGGCCTTGGTAGAAGGCCAGGTCTACCTATCACCTGCCAGGAGACTACAGTGGACCAATTAATTAAGCCTCCTTGTCCTCATCAGAAAAGAGAAAATAATAATAATGTTTCTTTCTTATAAGTATTATTAAACTTAGAGATAATGTATATAAAACACATATAGAATATCTGGTAGAGGTACCACTCATTAAAAACAAGTATGGTAATAATAATCATTATACTAGATAGTAAATATTATTGAGTCATATTTTACATTTCATGTTTAAAAACTAGATTTGAAATTAACCTTTTATAGCTGTTTAAAATAATACAAAAGTAAACAAAATTGTTTGCCTATCACATGGCTTTTGATAGGGATAGTGGTAGGTAGGAGGGTTATCTCACTCCATAGGAGCCAGCATAGAAGGATTTTACCTGAAAATGGATAAATGAGAGGCAATAGTCCATCTTTTACCTCCTCCCCGACCTCTTATCCTTCCCCTTCCAAAGGCTAGGTAAAGTATACCCTCTCAAATGAAAAGGGATAATGGTTTCTTTATGTTTAAATTTAGCTCCATGCTAGGAAGTTCTAACTCTACACAGGGACATGAGTTGCTTTCTGTTTAGAAGGATCCATGAAAGGGTCGGACTAATTTTTTTTCCAGAATTGTGTTCTCGGTATGCTGTTGGCACTGCCAGTCCCTATGGTTACACACTCTGTTAGCCAAAGCACTTCCCTTGCAAGCAAGCAAAGGAGTAGGGACCAGAATGCAGGAGGCAGCAGGCAAATGCTCAGCAAGCAATCTGTCAGGGGAAAGTAATGGGGTAGGAATGATAGATGAAAGGATGGCTTGTGAAATAGAGATAGGCAGGAGGAATAATAACCAGGCTGAAGAAGACTTGGGGTATAAAGCAAAACAACAAAACAAAAGAATTTACAAAAAAATAAAATAGGGATAAAAATGTAGCAATTATTAACACAAAGATCACAATGAACTTTAAGTTCCTAAATTATTATGTGAAGAAGAAAGAATAGTTATTTTGTGGATATAAGGCATTTAGAGGTATTTTATAGCTTCAAATAGTTTTTGCATTAAAATTCTGAAGTCAAGCCTATTTGTTGATATCAATTCCCCCAACATCATCAGCTCTAGAGAAATGGTTCTTCAGTTTTTTGGAATCAAAAGATGGCTTAATAAAATATTATGTGCATAATTCTATTAATTCATGAACATGGTAAAAACCTATTCATGGACTCCAATATTCTCTGATAAAACTACTGGAATAAAATCTTTTACCCTCATTTGAATAATGCCTTAACTGAAAGAAATTATTACTTCTAGAAAGGAGCCATGAGATTTTAAATAGTAAACATTGAGAAGGATAAGAAGTTATTATTTAGTCCTAAATTCTAAAAAAATATTAAAACTTTATCCTGTTTATGTTATAATACAAATTAAATATAACATTAACAAAGCTGTCAAAATGATCTGACAACCTCTGCTTATGCATTTTCTCTAAGGGCCTGGGTTATATAAAGGAAGGTGAAAATTGTACATTTCAGCTGACTTTATATAGATTACTTGACTGGTCAGAGGGAAGGGGTCTTCAGAAAAAAAGAGGCAGAGCAGAGAGAAAGAGGACCAAGAGGGACTGTAAATTAGGGAGAGATTTTACAAACCTACTGTATATGGGAAACAAATGATGAATGCCAAGATTAGAGAATTAAAATAAAAAATGGGCCAGAACATATAATTGACATGACATAAGGGCTCTGTAGAGCATAAATCTTAAGACTCAAAAGTGAAATTTAAGAAACCATGAATTGCTAAGCGCAATGTAGAATCATAGGTTGGAACCTAGAATAGAAATAGTTCATCAGCGGCAAAGCTGAGCAGATCTGTACAAAGTCTATGGTTCAGTAGATAGTATTGTCACAATATTAATTTCTTCATTTTCATAAATATGATTATGTATAAGGTTAATATTTGGGAATGTTGAGTACCATCTTTGCAATATTTCTATAAATATAAAATTATTCCAAAGTAAAAAGGTTAAAAACTTTTTAAAAGAATCCTGAATAGAGAAACTAAACCATCTTGAAAATATCAAATAATCAAATGTGGTTTCAGAATACTAAGTGCAGATTCATCTTACTTTGAAAAAAATCCTACACTCTCAGTAAATCTACCCACACTCTCAGTAAATCTACCTTCCTATTTGAACTCCTTTGCTATTAAATACTAAATACTTTGTATATAGCTTGGTCCCTCTGACCAGGCTTCTCTTCATTCATGAGGAAAGGAAAATGCCCAGTTGACCATGCTTAGCTTTCATATCTTTAATTAGTCCTTGTATTTTGTGAAGCAAAAAATTTCTCTTTAACCTTTCTCATAGACAAAAGTAACCCAGCAATTAATCATTATTATACTGTTCAAGTTTACTTAAAAATTCAGTTCCTCCTAAGATTCTATCTATGCACATTCAGTTTAATTAGGTGGGAAAATATCTACTGTGCACAATTGAATGGATGCTTTGGAGCATGAGCAAGAGGGGAAACGCTGCTTGTCCAATGTTAAGCAATTATATAGGGCAGCTACATATAAACAGATCCACTGAACATTTTTTACATAATTTAATACAAACAATTTTTATAGAAAGCCTTTTATGAGTAATGTGGTATGCTAAATGATGGGAAAACCCCTACCTTAAAGGAAATTCCATTTTTGGAAGGCCACAAACAGGGAAAGGGGTAAGTTCAGGGTATTATGAGGTATTACAGAAGTACGTATAGGGTCTCATGGAATTGCATGAGGAAGGCATTGGGACTATGGGCAAATTTCTTTAAGCGTTCTTTTGCCCTTTTGCCCAATGTTTAAGACCTATAAAACAGACTAAACTGGTGTCTTTCCCTTGCTTTAAAAAAAGAAAAAGCTGCTTTTTCCCTACACAAAGGATTTTCAATTCTTTCACTAGAGACACAATGCATCTATGACATGACATTTTCTATGAAACATATTGTTGCATTTTGTTTAACACGCTATTGTCCCATTGACTATTTATCATCTGTTCTGTGTTTCTCTAATGAACAAAGGGTGTGAGGTGACAAAATAAACCTCAGCATAACTCTAAAAAGGCAACCATGCATCATCAACTTTGCAGGGATAAAAAAGGAACAAATGAAAAGAGCATAGAGACTCAGTTGCTTCTGAATACCAGGAAAAGGCATCTGTGTTTCTGAACAAGTTAATACCAGCTAGTTGGAACCACTGAGAAAAAATAAAAAGCCAACCAGATTTTAATACAAAAATAAATTTTTCAGCTCTATTGAGACACTCCAACAGCATGCAGCCTGTCAAGAAGCCAATGAAGCAGCCATAAGATTTCAAATGTGTCCATGCAGAGTAATTTCTCCTACCACTATCATTAATTCAACCGAAAGAAACATATCTTTAACTACTCATGTATCCATGGTATGTTGTTATGGCCATTCTGGCTACGATAACAAAATACCACAGACAAGGAAGCTTACATAGGAATTAATTTCCCACAGTTCTAGAGGCTGGGAAGTCCAAGATCAAGATACCAGCAAGGAAGGTTTCATCCTGAGGCTTTTTCCCTAGGTTTGTAGATGGCTGTCATCTTACTCTGCTCACATGGCCCCTTTTTATGAATTGGGGTGATGGGCAAGTTCTCTGGTATCTCTTCCAATAATGACATTAGTCCTGTCATATCAGGGTCTTCCCCTTCTAAACTCATTTAAATTTATTTTTCTTATAGGCCCATTTCTAAATATAGCCACACTGCATGTTAGAGCGTCAACATGTGAATTTGGGAGAGGGCCACAAACATTCAAGCCATACTCACAAAAGAACAGAGAAGTAGGCTAGGAAGGGGGTGAAGAATGCAAACCATCAGTTGAAAACAATATAAAATTACAGGGTGAAAAATTAGTTCATAGATACACATCTTCCAAATGCAGTGTCAACCACAGCAGCATTTCTAGGGAAGTTAGTGCCTTAGGCATACCTTCCTGATTGTCAGAATGAATAGAATGTCCTTGGAAAATGGCACATCACCCATGATAGGAAGTAATGCAGTGGTTAGATAAGAACTTAAAAAAAAAGGCAGTGGATGAAAAGAAGGTACTAGTAGGTGAATAATAATATTCTGCAGGGAAATGTATTTAAAAATCTGAGAAATAATAACTTTCTAAAGATATCTGAATTAAAATAATATGTTGATGAATTTCTAAAAGTGGTTCTGGAAGCATGTTTAAATGCTTTGGAAGCATTTGAAGAGGAACAGTGGAGCTGTGGTGTGGTGTGTGTGTGTGTGCAGTTCCCCAGTTCTATCCTGAATATATGAAGTGCCCTAAGTTAGAACATTTTACCTCTCTGTATCTAAGCCTCCATATTTATTATATAGAAGTCTATTGACAAATACTTTCTCATAACTTACCACATTAAGACAGAGCACTTTTTTTTTTTTTTAATTTGGGGAAAGGGATTCTCAGTATACATACAAATATAGCTCATACATTTGAACAATGCACTTAGCATCACTGGTTATCAGATTCCTCAAATGTACCTGGATGTTAACATCTGATCTCTGAGATTTCTTTCAATTTTAAGACCATGTTTTAATGTGATTAAACTTTTATGTACTCCAGGAAACCTTTATTCTTAGACAAAACTTTACACTTATTTTCTTAATTATTACTCCAGGAAACCTTTATTCTTAGACAAAACTTTACACTTATTTTCTTAATTATTTTAACTTAAAAATATCATTTACCTTCGTGTATACTTCAGGCTTTATACGGCAATTTTCTAATTTTTTGGTTTTTCTCACAATACCCTGTAAGAAGCGATTCAGTCTCCATTTTAAAACAAGGTAATTGAGTCCAAAGAGGTGAAATGACCTGCTAGAAGTTTTATCACTAGTCAATGGCTGAGACTCAATTATCCTTTGATCAGTATCCTTTCTACTCTACCTGTCTAGTATAGAGTATCCTTTCTACTCTTCTTATCTAGTAATAAATTTTATTCTTCAGGCAACATAAATATTATTTTCAATTAAAAAATGAAAAATTATTCTTTAATCAACCATATTGTTCCATAAATATTCCATTTATTGACCTTACCCCTCCTGGGCTTCATGGTTAAATTAATTAAATCAGAGTCCCTGCAGGATCCTTCTCCACAAAGCAAAACTATATAGACATAATTTTAAAACTGAAGCTTCCACAAGTTTGTAATATTTTCCACTTACCCATCTTACTAATTTTTAGTCTTCTTAAGTTCTACCACTTTCATATGCTATGAAATAAAAAGATACCTTCTTCATTACTTAGAATATACTTAAAAATATGCCTTTCCTTAAAGATGTGACAAGAGGTAAATATAAAAGGGGGAGGTGTAGTGTTATACACTTATTTTCTGTGTGGGTGCTTCTTGGCTCTGAAATATGGGAACTGGATGCTTTGTGCTATTAGACTAATGTAAAATGATGGAGGGTAAAAATAAAGTCTTCATTGCATTGGCATATATCCAAATAAAGAGTTCTAATGATGGTAGACCAATAACATTTCTGACCAAATAGAACAATTTTACAAATAATTAAAGAAAATTCCATAATGTTGTACCATCTTGATGTCAGAAGATAACCTAATATTTGCATGTTAGACCACCTAAAGTTGAACATTCAGTGTGCTGGTATAATTACTATACAGTGCTTCTGTTGTTGAAGCTACCAACAGCTGTGAAAAATTTAGAAAGATATATCCTAAATGATATTTCTCTATATTAGTAGAGAGCTGAAAACATAGGGACTTTTAAAAAAAGGGTGTACTTGCTAGTTAAGAGCTCTAACTGAAGATACAAAATGATTCTAAACGATGGTCTAGAATGGAGTTGGATTTAGAAGTGGAGGATTGAATTGTGGACAAAGTTAACAAACTGAGGTGAACACTCTCTAGAGTCTAGACTAGGCTGTGGCTAGAGAGCTGACAGGAAAGGACAGCCTAGACTTGAGACAGGGGTCATCAATGAGGCTACATACTTGGGCATTCTCATACCTCCTCAATTAATAACTCTTTGAAATGTACTGAGGAGGGTCACATTCTGTTCAAATATCTCCACATATCCAAACCAAGCTTTCTAGATTTTATTTCCAAGCCCTTCAGGCAAGATAATTACATTCTTACTTAGGTTAAGTTGGCAACTGAAGTCAGAGAAGTGGTCCTTTGGGAGTCTTGAGGCCAGAGAACACTGCTAAAAAATATTTCATTTCTGGCCCAAGGGATCCTTAACATTAAAATAAACTACTTGGTTTCATTTGTAGAAAAAAGAAAAAAAAGCACATTTTACATTAATGAAACATGGCTGAGAAGCATTTGTGTCAAATAATTCTTAGGTATGAAAGAGAATATATGAAAAGTGCTTTCATTAAAAGGTAAGGGTTACTTTATTAGTATTCAATCTTTGAAATGATTAGTTCATGGCAAAACTGGAAAGAAAAAAAATGAGGCAAGGAAAAGGAAAATGCTAGTGACTATTATGTTTGTTTTGTGTTTTTACAACACTATGTACATACTATATATCCCTCACTATGCTTACATAATATCAGGTTATATAAGAAAGATATTACATATTTTAGCCAGATTATATAGTGTTACATTTACCATGGAAAGATCTATATCCTGTTCCTGACTATGAAATATTATTTTATGTTTTGAAGGAAGCAAGTAATAAACAGGATAGAAATGTATTTTAATTATCTTAGAATTCATAATATTGATGATTTGTTGAATGTCTTCAAACTCTTTTGGTAAGAGAAACAGTCTGATAAGGCAACTCCATCCACATGGAAGAAAAATGTTTCCTCTATAAATCATTTAAATTTTGTTCTAATATGGTTAGTATAAATATAAATGATCCTGTATTTTAATTTCAGTATACTTGTATTTAAACATTTTGCTTTATTAATTGGACTAGGAATTAAGATTTATTTGTGCTTATTTGGTTTTCCTTACATTTGAAAACATTAAGAGCAATATGTATTTTGAATTTGCTCTTTACTATATGTACTTTATAACATAAATGTTGAACTCTTACTTTAAAAATTTGATAAAACGGCCAAGATTATATCAATATTTAACTAAGTTATTCTTAGGGAACATTGCTTAAGGAAATTCTGGAATAGTCCCTGGAGATAATCAACTAAACTGTTAATACCATGACCCAGGGAATCTAGCCATATGTAATCATAATCCAAAATTGTGAACATGAGCTCTGACTACAGCTTGGTCAGATCTTAACTCTGCAGAAGGATGAATAAGCTCTGGTTTTTACAGGATGTTTTCTAGGCATGAAAGGCAAAAATCATGGGCATAGCCCATGTAATTTTTGGTTCAACCAATGGACTTCGGGGCTTTCAGTGTTAAAAGTGAGAAAGTCCTAGAAAAATCAGGTTGAGTTGGAAACCTCACCAACTGTCCTTGCCTTTTCTCCTACCTGGGAAATGAACATAATGTCTAGAGATACAACTTTCATTTTGAGGCTAAATGCTTTATATAGATAGAAGTACAAGTAAGAAAAAAAACCTAGTTGTCTAAGGCCCTATCTGAGCTCCTGTATCAGCTTTGAATTGACTACCTCTAAATCTCACATTAGGTAAGTAAATATACCTGGTTTTGCTCAAGTCACTGTAATAGTATTTCCTATTAAATGCAGCCACATGCATTCTGAACTCATGGACACATCCAGTTGAATATAGAGATTCAGAGGATCTTTTTGGAAAAGATGATGATTTGGCTGAGTCATGAGCAATGTGTAAAAATTAACAAGGTCAAAAATAAAAAGGCTTTTAGCTTGAGGTAAAGTCACAGTAGGTGCTTCAAGGCTTACAACTCCAACAGAAACCCAGCAGTCTCTCTGACATGAAGAACCAGAGGACAAAGTCCAGGACGCCCACAGAAAGTAATAGAAGGTAACCACATGTGTGAGGTAGGGGTAGTGTGTAATTCATCAAAGGAGAAATTCAGAAAATATTAAAGGCAGCCAGAGGAAAATTACCTACAAACACAGGGAAACAATAATCAGATAACTAACCTCTCACTTCTTCTAACAAACAATGGAGACCAGAAGGTAGTGAAATACAATTTTTAAAGTGCTAAAAGGAAAAACTTATCAACCTAAAATGATACACCAAGTGAAACTATCCTTCAAAACAAAAGGTAAAATAAAGCATTTTCAGATAAGGGAAGATAATTCACTGTCAGATGACCTACATTACAAGAAATTCTCAAGGAAGCTCTCAGATTGATAAGAAATGGCATTAGATGAAAGCTCTGAACTTGAAATAAATAGAATCTGAAATTGTAAATATACTGGTAAATATAAAATACTTATCTTGTCTTATTAAAATAAGTGACCATTTTAAAAACATTATACCATTGTGTTGTAGGATTTAATTCTGTACATGTAATAAAGATGACTACAGAATAAAACAGAGATTTGCAGTAATTGGGTCTACACAGGTACAAGGTTTTTTCATTTTAACTAAATAATGCTAACTCTAACCATGCTGTTAAGTGTTGACTGTGTATATTTAGAAGTATAGCTAAAAAGTCAAAAGATACACTAAATGGAACTCTTAAAAATTCAAGTAATCCAAAAGAAGATGGTAAAGGAGGACCAAAGGGAATAAAAAAAGGGGGGGAAAGCAGAAATAAAATACAGTATGAGATCTAAATCTAGCCATATAAATAATTATAATAAATGTTAGTGAACTAAGTACTCCAATTAAAAATGAGAGATAATTGTAATGGGCTGACCCAAAAGGCCCAAATATATGCTATCTATAAGAATAAAATTTAAAATACAGACACAAATAGTAAATGGACAGAAAAGTATACTAGCACAAACAAGTATAAGAAAGCTGGGAGGACTTGATAACAGATAAAATAAGACTTCAAGACAACCAGAAAGAAGAAGGAACATTTCATAAAGATAAAAGTTTAACTCATAAGAGAAATAATAGTCATAAATATGTATATAGCTAATAATGCAGTTTAAAAATATATGAAACCAAAATGGACAGACTTAAAGGGAGGCAGACAATTTCATTATCATAGAGTAATCAACAGTGGTCTCTCAGCATTCAATAGATAATTTAGGCAAAATTTAGTTTAAAGACATAAATGATATGAATGGCACTGTCAACCACCTGGCTTAAATGAAACTCGCAGCAACTACAGAATGCATGTTATTTTCAAGTGGACATGATATGTTCACCAATAAAGGACATAAACAAAGGACACTGTGGTATGTTTTCCTACCACAGTGGAATTTTTAAAAAATCAGTAACTGTAAGATAGCTAAGAATTTACTGAATGGAGATTAGAAAGATGTGGGAAGACAAGTAGGGTGGACTGAAAAGATAGTAGTGCTGAAACTTATGATCAAATACTGTCACATGAAATTATTATTTATCAAAACAACATAAAAGAATTATTTTAAAAGCCCAATCTCCAGTTTTGGGTAACCATTAAAGCCTGCAAAGGATATCTAAGTGTGAAGATTCTCAAATTAAATGTAGGGAAAAAATAAACAAACTATTAAATAGATTAGCACTTAGGTAAAAATGAACATTTTTAGGACAGGTCAACAGTGGCCCATTTTATTCAGAAACCCTTGTGTCTATATTGAGGAAAACAAGCTTTACAACTGATTCCTGTTCAGTTTCGGGAACCCAGAGTGCATCAACTCAACTCTTTGTATGGTAGTTTCCTGTTTATTCTTATCAAACTTGGCCATGGCTGCTAAGCTGCTAGAAGAATTAATGAATTAACAATATGAAATCATTTGGGTTTATTTGAGAAGAAGGTGTTCATTTAGGTTTTATGTTCTTAGAGTAGAAGTGCTACTGGATGTTCAGTGGTTATTCTGTACACTTTTCTTCTAGAGCAGAAGTTTGTGAATACAATTCTTACCTGATCATAGTCTCTTCTACTTGGTGGAGCTAAAAAGCTAACATTTATTTAGAGGTGTCTAAAAGGGTAAAAACTATGGGTTAGAGCAGAGGTGTCAAACTCATTTTCACCAGGGGCCACATCAGCCTCGCAGTTGCCTTCAAAGGGCCGAACATAATTTTAGGACTGTATAAATGTAACTACTCCTTAACTGTTAAGCAAGACAGATAAAACAAGGTAGAGTGCCAGATTTGGCCAGAGGGTCTTGTGTTTGTCACCAGTGGGTTAGAGGCACAGCCTTGAATCATCTCCTGGCTGACAGCTTTGTTATATATCCATAGCTGAGCAAATAACTGTTGCTTTAATTCTCCTGTCTAGAGTGGGTTCCACCCCACCAGCCCTATCTCTCCACACATCCTTGCTGGCCAGTTCTTGAGCAAAGGCTACAGAATACAGAATCTTGAGCCAATAAATGATGACATTGTAGATGCACAGTACTATGCACAGAAATAAAACCAAATTTTCATTTCTTCCTTGGAAAACTTATTTAATTATAAAAACATAAGAGTGGTTTGAAAATGCTTATTGATTTCTTAATGTACCACCGTATTTGGATGAAATATATTCTTAAAACAGATTTAAGCAAGGTAACTGTGCAATCTGTGTACAATTTGGTCAGAATTATCTGACAAGGCCAAATCTTTTTTTTCAATGTTTTCATAGTATTATGGTTCTTGAATTTGTTGCAATTTTACAGTTGTTTTTGTGATTACTTGAAGGATATTTTTCTTCTCTATCAGACTTTTAATTATAAGGGCAGAGAGTATGTTTGTTTTGCTAACAGTTTTATTTCTAGCACTTAGTATAGTGACTGGCACAAGGCACACATTCAATAAATATTTTTAATTGGAAAAAATAATAAGTAATGGTTTTTCAGTCCTTTCCATATCTAAAGATTTGTCTATTCTGGACATTTCATATAAATGGAACTGTGCGATACGTGGCCTTTGTGACTGGCTTCTTTTATTTAGTATGTTCTCAAGGTTCATCTACATCCGTGTTGTAACATCTATTAGTACTTTTCTTATTACTGATGAACAATTATTCTATTATATGGATATCCCATGATATGGATCTTATTTATTCATTCACCAGTTGATGGACATTTTGTTTTCTTCTCCCACGTTTTGGCTATCATGTAATGTAACTAAGAACACCTGTGTACAAAGTTTTGCATGGATATGTTTTTATTTCTCTTGGATATTTACCTAGGACTGAAATGTATGTCTTTAAAAGGTACAGTTTTTAAATTATTAAAGAAAACACTTGTGATGCTATCATTTGTCATGTTTAACCAGATCTTACACTAGGAACTTACGTACCACCTTATGCAATCTGTCAGGAAAAAGATATCTTGGGGAAGTTATTGCCTCTTTCTCCTATTTAGTAGGTGTCCAAAGGAAAGGAGTGCTCCACAAAATAACAAAAGAGAGAACATGCAAGTTTCCATTATATCATTCAAATCTCCTTCAGTCTCTTGATGGCACTTCACACCTATATCAGCTGAGGTTTTTGACATAATTTTAGCTTTCTTCTGCTCACAGCTCAGAAGAACCTTTCATGGATATTCATTTATATACCTTCTTCCTGATTGACCCAAAGTATCAAAGGGTACTTACTAACACAGGTAGAGAAAATGAAGAATTATGTAGTGGAAAAGGTATGTAGTTGAAAATCAAAGCTCTGAGTTTAAATCATAATTCTACAAATTCAGTAACAGTGTGGCCAAGAGAAATTACTTAGTTTCTCCGTAAAAAGAAGATAAACAACACAGACTTTGCTAATCTGGTAAAGATGAAATTTAAATGTTATAAAGTACATACCAGAAATGTCTTGCAACATATGTTCTATGTACCTGAATAGTGCCCATCACTATTTTTTATTACATAATTTCAGTTTAAGAGCAAGCAATATTAAGATTTCATGAAAGCAGTTTAGTAATGCATTAAATTCTTAATCTCCAGGCTGTATATTATCACTAACTCAACAAAGGCATGGTAGTGGTTTTACACTGAGTTTTCGTGACAAATTATTACGAGAAAGTTGCAAATGTTGTTTTCAGCAATTTGCTTTCCCTTCTTCCACATACCATTAATAATAATAATAATAATAAAGTGGCACATTTGAGGAGACAGATGAGAAGGTGTCCTTAAAAGTGACTACAGATAAGACTCAGGGAATGTGGCTCTGGCTCAATGTTTTCCATTAGTTAAATGTAAACATTCCCATTCAGCATTCTCCAGTAAGATTTAAATCTCTTCCAGTAATAGCATCTTCTATGCCTGCTATCCTTAGGAGAAAAAAAAAACACATTAGTTTCTCTAATTGAGTTCCTATTAATATCATAATAGATCCAGGTTTTCAATCCTTGAATCTAAGTTAGTTGGGCATGACCAGTCCCATGTGTTTCAAATTATAATTATGTTTGCCAAGTTAAGTTTATTCATAAGCATTCCCAGGTGTCCAAAGGTCTATGTGATGCTCCTAAGTTTGTTAAGAATGAAATGCAAATTTAACCTTAGCATCCTTTTAGCCTTTACATTTATTTATTTCATTTAACACTGTGCACTGCAGAACTGGCAATAAGCCAAAACAGCTTTCATAAATCTGACAAAATGTTTTGCTAATTTGCTCTCTTAACTGGCATTCCCTGTTTTGATAATGGAAGATAACATAAAACTTTAAATAAATTTTAAAATAAAATTTATTCTATAGCAATAGACTTTTCAGAGACCTATCATTACCATTAATTAATTCAAATTAAAAATGTAAAAAATCTATAATGCTTATAACTGAGTTCATTGAAAGAATTATCTTCTACAAATAAAATTTCTCATGTAAGAAAATAACATTTGAGCCCTGGCTGGTGGCACAGTGGATAAGTCTCCAGCCTGCGAACCCAAAGGTCGCTGATTCGATTCCCCAGCCAGGGCACATAACCAGGTTGCAAGCCAGGTCTCCAGCCAGGTCCATGACTGGAGGCAGGTGAAAGGCAACCATACATTGATGTTTCTCTCCCTCTCTGCCTCTCTCCCTTCCTCTCTTTCTGGAAATAATAAATAAAATCTTAACAAAATAAAAAGAAAATGCAAAAAAAAAAAAGAAAATAACATTTCATACAGTGAATAAGGTGCCAGCCTGTGAACCCAAAGGTCCCTGGTTAGATTCCCAGCAAGGACACGTAACCAGGTTGCAAGCCAGGTCTCCAGCCAGGTCCACAGCTGCAGGCAGGTAAAAGGCAACTCTACATTGATGTCTCTCTCCCTCTCTGCTTCTCCCTCTTCCGCTCTCTCTAAAATAATAAACACAATCTTAAAAAAAAAAAAAAAAACATTTGGTAAGGTCAAACTGCGTAATTTCTAGCATTTTTTAGGTGTAATCAATATACAATAAATGTACATACTTGGATTTAGAGAGAGAAAGAAAGATGTCAATTTGTTGTTCCACTTTTTATGAATTAATAGGTTTATTCCATGTTATATGTCCTGAATGGGGATTAAACTTGCAACCTTGGTGGGTCAGGATGATGTTCTAAACAGCTGAGCTACCCAGCCAGAGCCCAATTTTACACATTTTGACATATGTATATGTACCCCATGAAACCATCAATGCAATCAAAATAATAATAATTTCCAACAGTTTTCTCATGCTCCTTTGTAATTCCTCCCTTTCATTCCTCTCCCCACACTGCTACTGCTGCTTCATTCCCTTGACCATTACTTATTGGCTTGCTGTCCCTATAAATCTAGTTGTATTATAAGTGCATTATAGAAATGAAATCAGTAGGTACTCTAGTCTGTTTTCTCTCACTGGGCATAATTATTTTGAGATTTACCCATGTTGTTATACATCACATTTTTTTTTTTTTTTATCCATATGCCTATTCATGAATTTTTGGGTTATTTTCAGTTTGAGCTATTACAAATAATGTTACTGTAAACATTTTTTAGAACTCTTTTATTCCCCTTAGGTAAACAGGAGTGGCTGAATCATATGGTATATGAATAGTTAAGTTTTAAAAAGAAAAAAAGTTCATCTGTTTTTTAGAATGGTTGTACCATTTTACATTCCCATCAGCAGTGTGTCAGAGTTCTAGTACATCCATGTACTTTTAGGAAATAGTACAATTAGTTTTATTTTTTAATTTTAGTTATTCTCAGAGTTGTATAGTGGTAACTCATAGGGGTTTGAATTTGCAGTTAACCTAATTTATAATGTTGAACATCTTTTAAAGTGCTTATTTAGCATCTGTATATATTTTTGAGTTGGTGGTCTCCTCACTATAGGGTTTTGAGAGTTATTTATAAATGCTGGATACAAGTCATGTATCATGTATATGCATTTTAAGTACCTTCATCCCCAGCCCAGTCTGTGATTTTCTTTTCATTTGTCTAAAAGTGCCTTTTGAAGAACTGAAGTTTTTCATTTTGATAAAGCTCTATTTTTATGGATTATGCTTTTGCTGTCATGTTGAAAAACGGTTTGCCTTACATGAGATCACAAAGATTTTCTCTCAGAAGTTTTATAGTTTTAGGTTTTACATTTAAATTTATGACCCCCTTTAATTTAATTTTTGTACAGATACAGATTGACATTCCTTTGTGGGGAGTAGATATAAACTGCTAATTGGCCAGTACCATTTTTAAAAAAGACTACATTTCTCCACTGAATTGCCTTTGAACTATATACTAAAAATCAGTTCTCCAAATATACCTCCTACTTTCTATTGAAAAAATGAGACAGTTGCTTCCAGTCAATCTTGTAGCTCATAAATTTTCTGGTTTCCCATTTGGTCCCTTTTTCCCTAGGTAAACACACTAGTTACTTCAATTGCTGTCCCTAGTCATAATCCAATGATGGATAGCTTCCCTGGTTAGGAGAAGAATGACAAGGAAGCAACTATTTATTGTGGACTTTGATTCTTTGCCCTTTTGGCATTGTTTGATGTTTTATTATTTCTTTGCAAATGTAGTAATTTGGTAATTGCTGTCAGTATGTGCATAACTATAACTAAGGGATTGGGTGCATCATTCCATATGAGTAGACACAAACCTAGGCGTCAGAAGCCCTCTTGTATTTAGGTGACAGCTCTTCAGGAAAATCAGATTGATTTGGCAGGAGAGCACACATTTCACAAACTTTTTACATGTCTGCTTCCTGATTTACCATGAGATTAGTCCTCCCTTATGAGAACAGGGCAAAAACTTGCACAGAGTTGAAAGTCTGCAGAGAAAAGGAGGGAAGGTGCCAAAAAAAGAAGCCAGAGACAATAAAAATGGGGCATAAATAGATTGTGCCTATTCCTAGAGCATGTAGCTCTATAGAGTGTCCACTCCTAGAGAATTAGCAGTCTCTGATATCTTATGTCTATATTCAACCTGTCACAAAACAATGACAAGATCTTGGGGTTCCTGCAAGACACCACTCAGAGTACTCATGTTAGTGTGCACACAAATACGGCACATGCATACACCCCAGGTTGAGGTTCTAATGAAACATTTAGTTTTAACTCGCAAGGAAGCTGTTGAGTCACCTAAAATAAAATTCTAAGAATAGCCCTGAATTGATAGTTAACTTTTTCTCAGGGCCTTTACCATATCACTATACCTCATTCATATTAAAAATAATTTTTTCTCCCTACATTCAAATGCCTACCTGATGAGGAATAAAGAAATAATTAGGCAACCCTACAGGTGAAACAAAGTAAATAATTTCTTTAATTATGATTATGTCTACTAAACACCTAGTGGAAGAGACTGTATATAAATAGCATAATGAACACTTCCCTAAGTCATCCACATGTGTCCTACTGGATGTACTTATAAATTTAGCCCCAAACTAATTAATTTGTGATTTTTCTTATCTATGGTTTTCAGTATCCAAGATATTTTGCTCCTTAGCACAAAATGTTGAGACTTGGTATCAGAATAAAAGCTCTTGTATTATCATTACAAACCAATAATGATAATCAGCTGGCCTATTATTTTTCTATCTCAACTTGGTCAGGTGATAGGTATATAACTGGAATAATAATGTATGAGATTCATGTTTAGTACAACTTAATGAGCAAGTGTCTTTAATTCTCCTATGGAAACATATCACCGAGGAAATTAGATATACTCAAGACATACTAGTAATCATAATCTCTAAGTGAGAAGAAAACAAAATCATATTTTAGCTGCACCAATGGGTTTCTTAATAGCCTATGACAAAAGTAAAAATTACATTGCCATTGTCATTAGTATTTCATGAAACACCACTAAACTGTCCTTTGCTTTATATGTATAGATTTTAGGTTTTTAAACTTTGGTTACATCTAAAACCTCAAATCAATTATTCTCACCCATAATTACTTCTGAGTCACTAGATAATAAAGAAATGTGAAAAAAATAAGAACAACTCCATTGGGATCCTGTATATTTAATTATACAATAGTTATTAAATATCCACAGTTCTTTAACCATATTTTAAAATATTAACATACACTTTAGGAGAATTAACTGTCTCTTTCAGGCTTTGATCCCAAGTAGGTCATCTCAAGGGCTTTGTCTACATATGGCCAAACAACCACCTGCTCACATAGGATATCATTTAGTTGGCTCTCTTAAATGATCCAATAGGTCAGTGCACAATTGACTTGTATGAAGCACATGCAGACAGATTAAATAAATTTGCCAGTTCCATTATGCTTGTTCATTTTTCAACTGCAACAGCTCATGTAATGTGTGTGTAATTAAAAATTAAGAAATAGTAGTTTGGGACACACTTACCCCAAAATTTAAAGTTTTCTATAGAATGATATATGAGCCAGCTTAGATATTATTACTAAACAGAGTCTTGACTAAAAGTGTGTAAGAAAAGACAGACCCACTTCCCTGTTGTTTTGGGGTAGAAAAACATCATCTGTATAAAGACAGCATCACTACAAATACTTAAACATTAATACCTATCATGTACCAGGTAATTTTCTGCATGATTATATTCATTACATTTATTATTGCACAACCACTATGTGGAATGGACCCAATTATTATCCCCATTTTATAGAGGTGGAAACTAAGGCACAGAGAGGTTATGCAACTTGCTCAAAGTCTCATAGTAGTAACTGGCAGAGCTGGAATTGGGATCCTAACAGTTTGACTTTACAGCTTGTGTCATTAGACAACAATGCCCCTCCTTCCTTTTGTCTCCTTCTTGTACTTTTCGTCTTGCAAAGTTTAAGCTTCACTTTGGTTTACTGAGAGACTTTTCACCACTGCTATGCCTTTATCAATGTGTCCCCTGGCACACAGGCTCAGGTGGGGATAGGCTAGAAAATAGCTGAGTTGAAAAGAAATAAGCTCAGCGATCAAAAACAATTTTTATGAATTAATATAAAGATAAAATAAAAAGTAAAATTTAAAACAGTAGAAATAACAGAAGTTTCAGGAAATCAAAAATGGAAGTTGATGATTAGTTTCTTCAAACAAGAGGAAACATTATCTCTCTGGATTTGAAAGAAAATAAAATGGGCACTTTAATGATCTGAGATTTCTGAGATGGCACAGAAGGCCTCATTCAGCAATGTGGATCTCTAATAACACTAACTACTGGTAAATCATGCTTTAACTATATCTCTGAAATCCTACACATGCCAGTTCAAATGACAGTACTAAGGTAAGTATGAGCACTGAAACACAGTCTGTTAGCTTTGCAGCGAAGTGCTAATAAAGGTTCACAGTCAGCTGGACTGGGAGGGAGCAGGTGGGTCCCTGATTTGTAATTAACCCATAATCTGTGGAATAATGTTTCCACTTTGACCAATTTCAACTACCAAGTTGGCGTCACTGAACACAAAGTTTAGAAGAAGTGTACAATAGATAGCATGCTGCTTTTTGGTGTTTCCTCTAAACAAATAAATGCCAGTAACCTCAAAAACATAAATAGTAAAAATGTAGCAAAACAATGTTTTGATTATTTATAACTTAGTTTATATGTTACTTATCGCATTTTTATATATTTAATTTTTGTTAATTACATTGATAGCGGTGGCACTGGTTAATAAAGTCATATAGGTTTCAAGTGCAGTTCTATGATTTATCATCTGTATATTGCATTGGGTACCCACCACCCAAAGTCAAATCTTCTTGTGTCACCACATATTTGACCCTATTCACCCTTCACATGCCACCCTCCCTCCCTCTGGTAACCACCATACTGTTGTCTGTGCCTATGAGTTTTTGTTTATTGTTTTTCTTATTTGTTGCTTTCAGTTTTATATCCTACATATGAGTGAAATCATATAGTTCTTGACTTTTTCTCTCTGACTTATTTTGTGCTTAGCATGATGTTTTGAAAACATTTATTCCCAAAGATATATGCAACCCAATGTTCCACACAGCATTATTCAAAGTGGGCAAGAAAATGGAAACTACTGAAATGCCCTTCAATAGATGATTTGATACATAATACTATTTTTAATATTAGCTGTATTTAGGAACTATCTTGCCAAATTTCTGAAAATGTAATAATCACCTCTTGTGAGCTGATATAAACTGACTACAACACTCTGCCACCAAAAAAAAAAAAGTTTAAATGACTTTGTAGGCTAAAATGTTAAAACACAAAATTCCATTAAATTTCCTGGGCCTGCCCTGGCTGTTAGCATAGAGGATAAGATGCCAGCCTACAAATCCAAAGGTTGCTGGTTCGATTCCCCAGCCAGGGCACATAACAAGGTTGCAAGCCAGGTCTCCAGCCAGGTCTGTGGCTGGAGGCAGGTGAAAGGCAACCACACATTGATGTCTCTCTCCCTCTCTGCTTCTCTCCCTTCCCCTCTCTCTAAAAATAATAAAATAAAATCTTCAAAAAAAATTTCTTGGGCCAGATATCAAGTAACTAAATACAGAGGTGGGGCAAAAGTAGGCTTACAGTTGTATTATTGTATTAATTATTGTATTACTTTTCATGTGAATTGTAAACGTACTTTTGCCCACCCTATAGAGGACACATAACCCTGTTGTCATGCTCTGAAGTCCAAATGCAAATTCTGTATTTTAATTAATCACTGAAAAGGAAAAATGTTTATTTCAAATATTCTCTTGGCCAAGAACATTCCATATAGAAGATGCTGCCTGGTAGAAAACTATATTCCACAATTGCCTTAACTGAAACAACTCATTGTTTAGAAAGTCTACTATCACTTGGAAGAGGAATACAGATTCACTGTCACAGACTAAATAACTGTCTGAAAGCACACCTTTGATTCTAGAAGAAATGAAGTACAGCAGAGTATTGAAAACCTTTGAATCCTGGCTCTTATACTCATCTTCTGTTTGGACTTGAGCAAATAACTACTTTGTACCTGCTTTCTCATTTGTAAAATGGGAATCAAAATAATATCTATTTCAAAGGACTGGCATCAGGACTAAATAAGTTAAAGTCTGTAAGTTCTGAGAACAGTATCTAACACATAGTGTTCATTTATTTTTTTCTATTTCTTTTTCCCCTCCTCCTTCATTTATGTTATAGCAGTAATAACAGCTTTTGCTTATTGATCACCTATTTTTGCTAATTCTTTTATATGTATGTGCAGGTACACACAAAAATATTTAATTTGGTTGCTCATAATTTAAAGCCAAACTTAAGAAAGACACATATTGCACATTCTTTACAGGTAAGTAAGTGAGGTTTACTGAGGTGACATAACTTTCAGAGCTGATGTAGCTAGTAGGTGTTGGAGGTAACATCTAAACTCAACTCTCTCTGTCTCCAAAGAGAGTGACTGTACCTTTTCTCTAACACTGGCTCTCTATGGTCTCCTATCATTGATGCTTTTTATCAAAATCCATTACTTTCATGGTGGCTGTGACTCTTAATTTTGCCTGCCTGATTCTATTTCTACCCTACCACCTTTATCTCAGTGATTCCTAACTACACATTAAAAGCCACATTCACATGGTATTCACTCTGTTTACATGTCTATTTCTGTATCCAAATTTGCCCCTTTTTATAAGAACACTAGTCATATTGAAATAGGACTCATTCTAATGACCCAATCTTGACTTGCCTGTATCTACAAAGGCCCTTTTTAAAATAAGGTCACATTCTGAGGTACTGGGAGTTAACTCTTCATCATGGAAATGGGGTTGAGGGGACAGAATTTGATCCATACCAGTGCTGACCCATATACTCATTTTATCACAATGAGAAATTTGTTTAGGCACTGGCCTGTGAACCCAAAGGTCACTGGTTGAATTCCCAGCCAGGGCACATAACCAGGTTGCAAGCCAGGTCTCCAGCCAGGTCTGTAGCTGGAGGCAGGTGAAAGGTAACCATACATTGATGTCTCTCTCCCTCTCTCCCTTCCCTTCTTTCTAAAAACAATAAATACAATCTTTAAAAAAAAGAAATTTGTTTGGTCTTTATTCATCTACCCATGCTCCCCCACCCTAGGCTTTCATTTTTAAATGTTTAGATTTGAAAAAAAAAAAAAGTAAAATTTTCAATTATCCTACCTCTTCCAAAGGAAACTTGCAGTAATTTACAAAATACACATACTAAAAAAATAAACTAGATATATAATAAATGTTAAGATAAAATAAGTATAGAAAATAGAAATCTTGAACATTCTTTTTATTTTGATGCCATATATCCTGCACAGTACCTATAAGTGAGTTGCAAATATGGATTATTATTTTAAAGAACTTTCATGATTATAAAAGCAATACGTGTAGATTGTAGAAATTTGAAAAATACAAACAAGGTTAAACCTATGCTTATTCCTACCACTATGAACATTGTGGTATATATAATCCCAAACTATATTATAACTATATCAATAGAGAAATTTGTAATTTGGAAGTTAATGGTATATGCAATTTTGTAAGCTTTTTCATTTATTATATTGTGAGCATTTTTGTTAATACCATAATTCAAGACATATGATTTAAATTTTATTATAATAGCATTGTAGTTTTTAAAAGTTTGACTAAAGACTACAGAATCAAGACCTTGATGTTAAAATTCACTTTTACCCAAACAGAATAGGCAGAGCTATATATAGTTTAGCAAGACTCCACTGAAAAATGTCACTAAAGATAGTTCCATTAGAATTCATACAGAAAAAGGGGCACCAATAATATTTGAAAAACCCCAACTCCATTTAATTCATTGCTAGCTTTGATAGCTTTCAGGACAGAGATTGAACAAAATTACCCAGATATATAAATTCAATTGCTTCTTTTTGACATGCACTATTCCATTCTACTGTTAGAACTATTTCTTGTGAACAAGCTATATCCTTCTGTTACTGTCAAAAAGTATACAAAAGGTCTGAGATTTTACCCTGTTAATAACTTAATCAGCCAATCTATTACTGTTTCATAGACTGGCAAAAAAATGTGAGATTTCTGGATCAGAGAAAAAGAACTTCATTACTCATGATGAAGCGGTAGTCAGAACTTCCTGTTGGTTTGCTTTGACTCCCTTCGCCCTTTCAAGTCCCATAGAAATAATGCAAGCAAGCGGGCCTAAATGAACACTTTCACAAGCTGTGGGCTACATTTAAGGAGAACACTGAGCTTGAGGAATTTACAACTTTTATAATAGGCAAAAGTAAACCTGTTCTTTAGGGAAAGACATTACCTCACCCCTCAAGTTTGCTCACTGAAAGCACAAAACTGAGCAATGGCCTGGCCAAAATGCAGTGTCCTGCATTCTTAGCATACCAAGTCGGAAAGTGAAGGAACCCTCATGTACTATGGTAGATTGCTCTCCACATAATTTCCATTTTCTATTCATAGACTAAATCTTACCAACTCTTGGTAGTTATAAGACTATTTTCCCTTCTTACTTAAAATTTTTGATTTACTTTTTTATAAGCCTTTAAAAAATAGGAAGTATTTAAAAAGTTTTCTCTGTGTGTGTGTGTATATATATATATATATATATATATATATATATTTTATTGAGCACCTACGTTGACAGGAAATATGCTACCCTTGTTTCTAATTTTTATTTCTGCTATTCTCTCAACAATTATTGAACATGCAATACAATTGTTTTTGTTTGATATTTTCTAAAGTATCTGATTTTGTAGTGCTTTCTTCTGTAAATTTGATTTTTTCTTTTCTTTTTCTTTATTGATTTATTGTTGTGGTATTATATTTGTCCCCATTTTCCCCTTCATTGCTCCCCCCTGCCCCACCTACTGCATTCCCTCTCCCACAATCAATCCCTACTTTGTTGTCCAGGTCCATGGGTCATTTATACTAGTTTTTTAACTAAATTATTTCCCTTCTTTCCCCCTTCCTCCCTTTTCCTCCTCCCCTCTGTTCACTATCAGTCTGTTCCTTGGTTCCATGCCTCTGGTTCTATTTTGCTGATTTGTTTTGTTCACCTATATTAGGTGAGATCATATCGTATTTGTCTTCTAATGCCTGGCTTATTTCACTAAACGTAATACTCTCCAGTTCCATCCATGCTATTGCAAAAGGTAGCAGTTCATGGGACTATACCAAACTAAAAAGTTTCAAATTTGATCTTTCTTAATCAGATTGAATCAATTTCCATGCATGCTCTTCCTGGTCTTTCATTGCCTTTTCAGAAACCTACCATTGTTGAGTAACTAATTATCATAAAGAAAATAAAACCTTATTTTCTAATAGTATCAGCATAAGCAATTTTTAATTTTGCACCTGCTTTTTGTGCCAATGTCCCATCTTTCTACTTGAAATCTAAATCCACCCTTAGTCTTCTACTTTTCCTCTTAAAACGACCAAGTCACTAAAACTATGTTCCAGGTTTCTTTTGGCCACCTAAGTCCTCCTAACAAATCTGTCTCCGAGAAGAATGGTTGCTAAGTTTTACGTATCTTGGCAAGCTTCTTGATATATCTAAGATGCTTGCTCCAGGAAGGGAGCACACATTCCAAATGACAATTTAATTTTAGGCCTATATATGCCTCCCACACACAACATTTCATTAAATAGCTACATACTACCCTATTTCTCTCTAACTCCAAAAAATGGTAACTAGATTCCATCACCTGTTATTGGTGCCCCACTTCCACCCCCTTGGTCTGTGAAGCAAGGAATGTGGAGTCATCTCTAGAATGTACAAATTCACAATAAACTGTACTGTATTTCTACTCATCTTTCTATTCTGTGGCAGGTTCTAGCTCCACGTTAACCTCTTGGCACTGGTTTTGATTGCCTTTTATCTCCTTGGATCATTTATCTTTCTGATTTGCTGACTTTTTTTTATCTTAATCTAAGAAGCTTTATCTTGACTCATAAACCAGGTGTTGACAGGGGCATTCCTCAAGTCCCCAAGTTTCTCCCTTAGCAGGAGAGCTTGCATCAATATGCCCCAGAGGATGACAAAAGCATCATGTGACTGATAGCAGTTTAAGCACATCCCCCTAAATTTATGCTTATGGGTCCCAAGTTGAAATTTTCTTCAGAGAAACTGTTAGAGTAGTGATTTGATAGGCTGTTTTCTGGAGACTCCTACAAACATTGCTTTAATCTGGCTTAGCCACTCTGCTCCCCTCCCAAATAATCTGTGCTAATATTAAAAAAAAAGTAAATTATTATTATAATGAATTTTATCAGAATAGCAACCTCACTTTTCCTTAGTAAACAAATAGCTATGCTACATGATACTTACCATTTAATGAATACCTACTGTATCCAGGTGCTTTATTATATTTAACAAATTCTAGTATAGGTAATTCTTATAACATATGCTATAAATAAAAAATTTATAATTCTAAGTGCTTTCCAATACTAAAACAGTGGAGCTGGGAATCAACCCCAGGCAGTCAGATTATAGATATGTACTTTAATCCCTTAATCACTTCATAATAATTCATTATAAAGAAAACAAAACTCTATTTTCCAATAGCATCAATGTAGTTTTTAATTTTTGCATATTGCTTTTTATACGAAAGTTACAACCTTCCACCTTTATAAATCCATCTGTATTTATAGATACAGATGTAAACAGATGTATATGTGTATAAATATAATTGTGACATATAAATATATTAATATATTGTACATATACACATTTATATATTTAACATTCACAATAATACCACAAAGCTAGTTATTCATAATTTTAAAAGGACACCCTGGCTGGTGGCTCAGTGGATAAGGCGCTGGCCTGAGAACCCAAAGGTCACTGGTTGGATTCCCAGCCAGGGCACATAACCAGGTTGCAAGCCAGGTCTCCAGCCAGGTCTATAGCTGGAGGCAGGTGAAATGCAACCATACATTGATGTCTCTCTCCCTCTCTGCCTCTATCCCTTCCCTTTTCTCTTAAAAAATAAAATAAAATCTTAAAATCTTTTTAAAAATCTTAAAAAAATAAAATAAAATCTTTAAAAAATAAAACAAAACGAGAAAAGTTTGGAAGAAAGAGGGTAAATCAATTTCTTAGGGCAATCCATCTATGTAGGTGATAAATCTCAGGATTCAAACCTACATTTCACCAATCTCTTTTCACAAAGCACACTGCCCTCTGTGTAAATTTCTGTCACCATAATTAAAGCTTGACAAATAGGGGAAAGGGTGGGTGGGGAGGGGGACAGAGGGGAGAAAAAAAGGGATGGATGTAATACAACAACAATAAAATTGAAAGAATAAATAAATAAATAAAAAAAAAAAGCTTGACAAATAATATCATTCTACCAGTTATCTAGTCATAAAATAATCCTACATAACAACTACAAAAAGTCAATGAACACATTTTTAAAAATGTTTTTATTTCACATTTCCCTGTGCCCTACTTATTTGGGCTGAGCTTTCTCATGTAGCTGTACTCATCAGGTAAACACATTTCTGATTCTGACGGCTCACTCACATGGCATGGGATTGGTTGATTGTCAAATGATTTCGGATGGTATTTGTTGCAATGACAAAAACCATTAGGTTCTGCTAGACTGAATATGTTCTAATGGTAATGGCAGAAGCCTATGAGAAAAGGAAAAATATTAAGGTCATATTAAGGTCTTTTTCAGGCTTTCACTTGTGTCATGCTTGCTAAGAGCCTACTGGTCAAAGAAAGTCACTTGGCTGGGTCCAGAATATCAATGAGAGGACACTACAAGGTTACATAAGGGTGTGAATATGTGAGAGGTGAAGCATTATGACCATAATACAACCAATTTCCTGCAGTCACTGTCATTGGGGCTCAGTACCTAATTCATAGAATTGTGCATTTAGTTATATGTGAGAAGTGATTACTATGCTTTCAGGAATTGGGGGAGCCAGTTGTTAAATCATTATACTTTGAAATCAGACCATAGTGAAAGTATTCATATCATAAAAACTAGTTAAGCAAATTGGGGCTATATAGAGGCAGTTTATCAGCACACTGCTGTATGTATTTTAGAACTTTAATTTAATGCTTCTCTGTCACACAGAAAATTTCAAATGACTATGTGAAGTTACCTTTCTATTTTGCATCAAAGAACTAGTAGAGACATTGTGGTATGGTTGCTATTATGTTTTGTTTTCCTTATTTACTTTCTATGTATGCAAGGACCCTAAAATTATTGTTCTAAAGATAGAGAGCTCATTATTTACTGAATAGGTACATAATAGTAATTAAGTAAAAATCATCAAAGAAATTACTTCTGAGTCTAAAGATTCCATTTTGCTATTTTGAAGAATATTTAATTCTCATTCATTCATTGCCTTTAGCAAATCTGCTATAGATAATCCCAGGGCAGCATCAGATTATAGAACTTTGAATTTATGTCTGTAGTTGAAGCTATAATTTAAGTTGACCTAGAATTATAGATCATATGTGGAGTTATTTGTATCACTTAAAGGATTTGAGCACAGTTGTGTCTTTTTTCACAAAAATAAAATAAAATTCATTCTATTTCAAATACAAGAAAGTGTTTCACAAATGGTGAATGATGAAGCTGGGGATGCAGGAAATGTGAATTTTTTAACCTTTTAGCCATTCTCTAAGTCACTAGTATCTCATCAGCATTGTCTTAAAAAAAAAGAAAAGAAAAGAAAAACCAGTTGCCAGTATGCCATGTTTCAAGAAATTCTAGGATATTAGAAAGTATTGAAACTGGTCTATATTGGTGTTTTTCTTTCCTCAGAAAGGGTGAAGAAAACAAGGGAAAGAAAGGTGTGAAGCATCTCTAGCTGCCACCTTGCATCTGAACGTGCACTTATCTTGGCTTGTCTGTCCGAAACTTCTTGAGCGCCAAACCTAGTCCCACACATGGCCTGTTTCCTCTCCAACAAGGTAAAAGAAACCATCATGAGCCAAGAAAAACTCGCCAAACTGCAAGCACAGGTGCACATAAGTGGGAAGGAACTGCTTGGAGAATGAAGGTGGTTCACAGAGCAGCTATAACAGATGATAACTTCATTTCTCCTGAAAGAAGTAAAAGTGAACATTATCTCTGGTATTGAAGAGATAAATACGTTCACAAACCAAGGAACTCTGGTCCACTTTAACAGGCATCTCTGGCAGCAAACACTCTCACCGTCACAGGCCAAGCTGAGACAAAGCAGCTGACAGAAATGCTGCTCAGCATCTTAAACCAGCGTGGTGCAGACAGCCTGACTAGTTTGAGGAGACTGACTGAAGCTCTGACCAAACAACTGTGAATGGAAAAGCACCCTTGCTACTGGAGAGGATGATGACAGTGAAGTTCCAGATCTTGTGGGGAATTTTGATGAGGCTCCCAAGAATGTAGCAAACTGAATTGAGTCCATTTCTGAAGAAAATAAACTTAAAGTTATTGGGAGCGGCTATTTCATATTGACTGCTTTTTCAAATTTTGTATATGGATCTGATAAAAGCTAGATCTCTGCTCTTTTCAAGCCAAAGTCCCCTGGACAATGCAGCTATTTTCAATTTTTGCTTATAGACAAATTATTCTTTGCAGCTAATTTAGCTGAAGAAGCCTGGGAATAAAGTTTGAAACAAAATAAAGTTCTTTTTGACAAGCTTAAAAAACCAGTGTGAAGTGATTCAACCTTCCCTGTGAAAATTATACCTATAATAGTGGTTGTGAAATTGTACCCAGTGTTTCTTTCTTATTAAAAAGTGAAAACACTGCCCTGGCACATGAGGCTCAGTTGGTTGGAGTGTTGTCTGTGAACCAAAAGGTTGAGGGTTCGAAACCCCTGGTCAGGGCGTGTATTGATTGGTGCTTCTCTCTCACATGGATATTTCTCTCTCCCCAAGCCCCCTTCCTCTGTCTAAAAAACAATGAAAAAATATCCTCAGGTGAAGATAAAAAAACAAATGAAAAGGCTGAATTTGAATATATACACATATATTCTCCCTCCCTTTCTCTCCCTTCATATAATTTTTTTTCTTTTTTGTAAAATATGAAGACTATATACCTAAAGCCAAAGTGTCTCAGTTCAAACACAAGCTAGAAGCTCTGTGACTCTAAGAAAGCAGTTAACCTCTCTGTGTTCATTTTCCCCATCTATAAAATGTGGATAAAAATAGTTTCCATGTCATAGGGCTGTTGTAAGTATTAAAATAGTTAGTATATGTAAAGTACTTAAAACTGCTTATAAATTCTCAGAAAATGGTGCCTGCCATTATTACATGAATCCCAAACCATTTTCATTTAAGTTTTTAGAAAACTAATCAGTTAACTCTTAAAGTTTAATTCTATAAGTTGTCATTGTGTAAGGTATTGCTTTGTTTCTCAAGGATTTGTGTGTCACATCAGTATAGTCTAAGAGCATGTAGACACAATCTGAGGATGGCATCAGCAGCTCAGGCTCAGGGTAAAGAAAAGGACCTCCCATCTCAGCTTTAAAAGCCTAGTATATTAATATATATGGAAGTGTATATAATAAAGACCATGTGAAAACATGTAGTATCACTTATAATCCCATATCCCTTAAATTATAGGACCTTAAATAGACCTAAGTATGCTTAACAATTATTCTTGCTTTAGGTAACTCTTAAAAATGAAAAATATTTATGTGTATTATTTTTATCTTTTAATAATTTAAAAAGATAATTAAAGTGGGAATTGTTATCACTTGATGGCATATGCCTGGCAAAAGCCAAGGAAACTTATAGGAAAAGAGAAGAATGCATGGACCTGGTAATGACATATGAATTACCATAAAAGATGACTTCACAATTTTATAATGTACTAAGCTGAGATACAAAGATGGTTTTATATTTTTTAAGCATACTTAATTATAGAATAAATAACTGGAAATCTCAAGTGTACAGACAAGGACATGCATAGCTCAATAAAAACACACTGAGGTAAAAATTGAAAATTATATTCTATAAAGTGATTTTATTATGCAGTGCTTCTAGGTAGATAGAAATAGGTATAGGCTAGTGATGCTATTTATAAATCTGGGAAATCATGTGCTGTAGTAATATTAGCTAGCATCTATAAAACAGATCCAGTTTATTTTTTAGGCTTTGTTTGAATATATATTATATTATAATATATTTATACCTTATTATAAAATATAAATTTATTCTTATACTTATGTAAGAGAAATAAACTCATCTTTATATTTATAAAACAAATAGCCTCAGACACTTTGGATACAATAGTCATGGAACATATTGAAGAAAACAATATTAAATAATTTAAATTTAAATATTAAAATTTATGATGTGAGAGCTCATTATTTAAAATCAACCAGAGTTAAGTCAGTATTTAGAAGCTTAGATTTTCAAAGAATAGCACTGCCAGATCTGAATCATCTTTATAAGTAAAAAAGTAAAGAATACTTTAAATATTAGCCTGGAGGTATTTTATAGTATATCCAAGTACTTTCATACGAGACCAAATACTTTCATATTTCATAATTAAATAAAATTAAAGTTGTCTATATAACTGGTCTCATTGTTCATCACAGTTGAATGGTTTCTATACATAAAGCACTCATCCTCCCTGCTCATTAAAAGGACTCAATTTTAAAGAACATATCAGTTATGTTGACAGTGGGCCATTTAATCAAACGTTTTTTCTGATACATCTACAGGAAAAGAAGAAAAATGTTTTCAGGGGTAAGACGAATGTTTTTGTGAATCTCTCTACAAGTTAGAATGGTTGACTCAGCAGCACTTTGAGTAGAATGTAGGACCTACATAAGCAATCTGATGGCACTTTAGTTTATTGTACTTAACAGCACTCGGGACAAGTGTTACATTCACATAGATTTCCCATAGCTGAAATTAACTTCTCCCTTCTTTGTGCTTGCACAGCATACAATTTCTTCCTCTCCTACAGCATCTGCCACGTTGTGCCTTACCCTAAGTCCTACATTTTTGTTTGTGTTTCACTCAACGTCAATCTTTACAAATATCTTCATAAAATTAAAAAAAAATTTTTTTCTATTTTCCCCTCCTTCATATATCTGTCTTCTAAATCAGCAATTTTCAACCTGTGTGCTGCAGCACATTGGTATGCTGCAAGAATTTTTGAAACATGCAATATCTGATTATTCAGTCAGGGCACTTCTTTTCCTTTAGATTGTCAAAACAAACAAACAAACAAAAAACAAACCCAAAACAACAAAAACCAGCTGACACAACAACAGTCACCCAGTGTGAATGAATCAAAATTATACCTATTTTCCTGGCTGGTGGCACAGTGGATAAGATGCTGGCCTATGAACCCAAAGGTTGCTGGTTTGATTCCCAGCCAGGGCACATAACTAGGTTGCAAGCCAGGTCTCTAGCCAGGTCCTTAGCTGGAGGCAGGTGAAAGGCAACCATACATTGATGTCTCTCTTCCTCTCTGCCTCTCTTCCTTTCACTTCTCTCTAAAAATAATAAAATCTTCAAAAAATTATACCTATTTTTGTCATATTTATAAAAAATATATTTTTGGTGTGTTGCAGAATTTTAGTAATTAGTTTATTGTGTGCCATGAAGTGAAACCTTAACTTTTGCATTAGCATGGATGGACCTAGAGATTATTATGCTAAGTGAAATAATCCAGTCAGAGAAAGACAAATGCCATATGGTCTCACTTGTATGTGAAATCTAATAAACAAAATAAACTGATGAACAAAATAGAAACAGATGTATAGACACATGGAGCAGACTGACAGCTGTCAAAGGGGAGATGGGAGGGGATGACTGGATGAAAAAAGGTGAAGGGATGCCAAAGATCATATATGCACAACCCACAGACACAGACAAGAATATGGTAATGGTCAGAGGGAAGGGAGTGGAGCCGGGGCTTGGTGGAGGTGGTGGTGGCGGGGCAGTATGGGGACATCTGTAATGCTGTCAACAATAGAAATAAAATTAAACAAAGAAAAAAATTGAAAAATCACTCTTCTAAATCAATACTCTAAAGCAAATGCTTGCTATATAAGATGCTAAGCTATAGGTCAATTGATATCACAATTAAACAAACAAACAAAAACCAACAACATGGAAAATGAAAAAAGGAGAGTGAACTAGGAAAAAGGCACAATGTCATACTTTGTATATTTCAAGTCTCTACACTGGCATGCTAGAAAACTCAGTGTTTCTTTTTAACCATAAATTGTTGATAGCATATACCATACCATTAAAAGCAAATTACTTGCGTAAATTTAAGGTCTACTCAATGGCAGTTGACTGTTATCTTTTCATGGGGAAATTCAATCTCAGAATAAAGTCTTATACCTCTCCATTCCTAGTACCACATAGATAGTACTAAAAATCTTTGTTAAATTACAGTCATCAAACCAATGGAGTTTACATTTGTTGATCTAGTCTTTTTAACAATGATGTGGATCCTCCAACCTTTATAATCAGTACCCATAGGCCACTACCATGGAAGGAAGGAAGGAAGGGAGGGATGGAGGGAGGGAGGGAGGGAGGAAGGGAGAGAGAGATAAAGAGAGAGAGAGAAGGAAAGAAAAGAAAAGAACCTTGAAATAGAGGCTAATATATCTAAATTAAATGTGCATGCAAGGTGGCAGGAAAAAAATAAATCATAGGTTTTGACCCATAAGGATTTTGCTGCTCATCCATAAGAAGGTGAGACCATTAAGTATCATGTATACCATCCACTGATTTGTAGCCTCTCATGAAGATACAGGACATTGTTATTATGAACTGTATTTTAAGAAACTCTAGCATGGTTTCAATAAGGCATTGAAAAAAATACTTCAAAATCATAAACCAGTCCTGGCTGGGTAGCTCAACTGGTTAGAGCTATGCCAAGGTTGCAGGTTTGACCTCTGGTCAGGACACATACAAGAGCCAACCAATGAATGCATAAATAAGTGGAACAACAAACTGATCTCTCTCTCTCTCTCATCAATAAATAAAAATGTTAAAGAAGTACAATACAAATTAGATGTTTGCTCTGTTCATGTTACACCAAATTACTTTGACAGAATGTGTGCTGATTTATATATTTCCTGAAGTAAACAGTTGTTTGGGGTCGCATGTAATAACATCCTTAAGAGAAATACAGAACCTGGTCCCAGTGAGTAAAATATGTGTGTGTGTGTGTGTGTGTGTGTGTCTGCGTGTTTGGTCCTCTTTTCCTTTCCTCTTCCATCTCACAAGGGCACTTGGCTATTATGATATAAAAAAAAAATAAAAGATGTAGAGAGAATGTGAGAATGATTGGTTTGTGGATATAAGACTATGACATCATATGGAATAGAAACCAGGCAACAGAATGTAGCACATGACAAGAATGAAACTAAATGTGCCTAGTTTGTCTTAGAAAGCTCAATTTTGCCAAGTGGCTTAGAAATTAACTTTGTATTTGCATTGGTCTGGTTCCTTGGAAGAGCAGTAGCACCTTTTCTGTAGGCTTACTGTCTATGTACTGTACGTACAGTGTTTCTATAGACTTATAGAAACACTTTGGCTATGCTTGGTTAAGGGCCCTTTATTCACCAGTTTTGTGATACTGTAATCAAACTACTATTTTAGCTGAACAACATTTTTATGAAGGAAAAAATAACTGCAATTTGAGACTGTGCAGTACCACATGAGAGACCAAAGAAATAATTTCCCTTATCATTTTAGCAGCATCAACTAAATCCTTATAAGACTGTCAGGCTTGCTGTGTGAATATCTGAAATAAGACTTTGTTATTACATTTCATGAACTGTCAACACCTTTCACACTGTAGAAGATTAGCCCATGATCTGTCTCACAAAATGTGAGAATCCACACTTTGTGGTTTTACGACACTTATCATAAATAGAAAATCTTATTATCAAGATTCATGACATATCCTGATTTAAAGGTCTTAAGGACCACAGGGTAATCAAGAGACTACATAAAATGTAGCTACACTGCAGTAGTTATTTCATTTTGATATATTATGCATAACTAACTTTAATATCATCCATGATTTGTAAAAAAAAATAAGGTCTGTAGTCATTTCTTTCAGCACAGAGATACAAAATACTTTAAGGTTGTTGTGAGAAATAATAAATAACAGTTACTGTGAAGTACTTTACAAATATGAATAGCTATACACTGTCAAAATAATCAAAGAACATTTTAATGTGAATGAACTGGCAATTTATGCAAAAGCACTTATTTGTAAATAAAAAGTTTAGATGAGTTGCTTTAGTGTGATCAGACCACCCCCATTATATTGTGTTTAGTTATGAGCATTACATTCTAAGAGGGAACTAAACAATTTCATAGCACATTCAGAGGAAAACAAGGACTGAATATCCTTTGAGGCAAGATGTAGTTTTTGGGAAGATTTAGACTGGAAAAAAGACAAGTCAGAAGAAATACGGTGTTTTGAAAATGTATAATTGTCATGTGAAGAATTAACTATTTTCTGTGTCTCCAAGGAAGTGGAGAAACATTGACAGTGGGAGGAAGTCTTTTATTCCATATGATATTGACTCTGAAGTTCTCTATAGCGAGAATAGCCTATATGTTAAGAAGAAATATTGGATTGGCAAAATATTTTGATTTCTATAATGGCTCTAGTAGTGCTTAGTTGTCTTTAAGTTCATTCAAAATCATTTTATTAGAGTTTATTTTGACAGCTGTCATATCCATGTGCATTTTGTTAAAAAAATATCAAAATTGGTGAATTTTTGTGCAGTCATTTTAACATTGAAGATATGCAACATGTTGGTGTATCATGCTTCATTATATCAAGAAAAATAGAAATGCAACTAAACACACACCAAAAGATTTGTGCAGTGCATGGAGAAGATGCAGTGACTGATGGAATGTGTCAAAAGCGGTTTGTGGTTTCTTGGTTTTATTGACATTTTGACCTAATAATTCCTTGCTGTGGGCTGTCTTACCCACTGGAAGATGTTTAGCAGCATCCCTGGCCTCTACCCACTAGAAGCCAATAGCGGGAGATAGCTGACATACTTAACATATCAAAATCAATAAAGTTACTGATGAAAATTTAAAAAATGTGTCTTTTATTTTATGGAAAAAACTGAACAGACTTGTTAGCCAACCCAATAGTTTTCTAGCTGCTAGAAACATTCACATACAACATGGCATAACTATTGTGGAGAAGTTTAAAACATGGAAAAGACAATGGGAAAAAATCCAAACTTACAATCATTAAATCATTTAACATCTTTATGAATATTATACAATGAATATGAAAATATATTAGAACAATAAATTGTCTAACTTATGTGCCCTAATGTGGGGACATTATTAGGAAGAGCAGAAGGTGATATTTATCTCCATGACCCTCACTACTGCCACTTTCTAGTTGAAGCCATTCCTATAAATAGCTACCGTG
Organism: Noctilio leporinus; assembly: GCA_004026585.1. Classification (NCBI taxonomy): domain Eukaryota; kingdom Metazoa; phylum Chordata; class Mammalia; order Chiroptera; family Noctilionidae; genus Noctilio; species Noctilio leporinus. Next base: position 149,477 of record PVIW01000957.1, read on the forward strand.
CTAATTTTTATGATGCCATCTCCTCTTGATAAAATTAGTTAACCAGCAGCAACTCTAGTTCTCTGTATTCTAGAATAACAGCAACAGCTTAGGATAGAAATAAATGTTGGCATGGGCAGTGTCTCTCTTTGTATCATCACAGAAAACCTAATGACCACTCAATAACACATATCAATTTCATTCATGCCTACCTACCTACCAACCTACATACCTCTATGCATACATACATACATAGCATTGAATTTGACTCAGTGGATGTTAACGACTGAGTAGTTTCTTTATTAATAAGCCTACACCCACTTGAAGTTTTTTCCATAATGGATCTTGGAACAGGCCTAGTTTGGACTGGAGTCAAGAAAGTTAAACTCCAATTAAATACACTGTTGCAGTTTTTTTTTTTTAAGATTTTATTTCATTATTTTTAGAAAGAGGGGAAGGGAGAGAGGCAGAGAGGGAGAGAGACATCAATGTATGGTTGTGTTTCACCTGCCTCCAGCCACAGACCTGACTGGAGACCTGGCTTGCAACCTGGTTATGTGCCCTGACTGGGGAATTGAACCTGCTACCTTTGGGTTCGCAGGGAAGCGCCTTATCCATTGTGTTACCAGCCAGGCACTGTTGTAGTTTTTAAAAACAAGTATCACTGAAAAAGTCTCAAGGCAAGATGTGGCTGTTGAATTAAGTTTCTTATGACCTAGTGTAAGGCAAGTGTGAGCTATATAACATAATCAGTGTTTAATACAATCTGAAAGATGGTTGAGTAGTTGGGAAAATGAAAGGGCTTTTTAGAAATCCTGCAGGCATTTCTTCAGTTTAGAAAGACCTTTGGGAAAACAAAACGTGTTAACTGTTTTAAAAGTCACATCCTGGTTTGATTCCCAGTCAGGGCACATAACCAGGTTGCAAGCCAGGTCTCCAGTTAGGTAGGTCCCTAGCTGGAGGCAGGTGAAAGGCAACCATACATTGATATTTTTCTCCCTTTCTTCCTCTCTCCCTGCCTTTCTCTCTAAAGATAATAAATAAAATCTTTAAAAATAAATAAAAGTCACATCTCTAATCTCTGCTGAGACAAAAATCCCAGGAAATTGCTGTGGTTAAATTTAAGGGGGCACTAACTAATCAAGGTTTCAGGGAAGTGGTTTTGAGCTGTGTTTAAGGGTAGCAGACTAGAGATCTTGTTTGTCAATCATGTAAATATGTCAGTGAATTTTGTGTTGAACTTGGTGAAAAAATCAAAACTAGAAATATATACCCGTGAAGGCAAAAACATTAAAAACTTGTGGCAAACTGATTATGGCTATATACTTACAACTCTGATCACTATAATTTTCAAGATTCCCTGCCATGGCACTGGGGGAGAGCTGCGTACTTTGAACACCTTCTGAAAATACTCTATAGTAATACATACTGAATAGAAGAGCAATGACCAGAAAAGAGAAAGACTCTCAATCAAAGTAGTCCAGACTATGGAAAAAGTCTTTCTTTTCCATACCTCCCAGATTTATTTCCTCTAACACCAACTCTGTTTAAACTATGACTAGTGATGGCAGAGATTATTCTAAGACATGCTATTCTGGGAGCCATTTTTTAAAAGATTTTATTTATTATTTTTAGAGAGAGGAGTAGGGAGAAAGGCAGAGAGGGAGAGAGACCTCAATGTATGGTTGCCTTTACTTGCCTCTGGCCATGGACCTGGCTGGAGACCTGGCTTGCAACCTGGTTATGTGCCCTGGCAGGGGAATCAAATCAGCGACCTCTGGGTTCCCAGACCTCCATCTTACCAACTGTGCTACCAGCCAGGGCTGTGGGAGCCATTTTTAACCAAACATTGTTTATTAGAAAATACTATAAAATAAAGACTAGATGTTGCATTAGTTCTTAATATATTTGTATATCATTGGAAAATAACTATTGTGTTTTAAGATGGAAAATGTATGTATAATACATTTTCTTGCTTCATATACCATATATGCTTTACCGTAATATTAATATTATAGTATATAATCATCAATATTATGAGTGAAAAATTTAATTTTTCAAAATATCAAAACATTGAGGGTCTTTTAAATCTCAGAAAAACAATACTATAACATCACTCTTTCAAACTGCTTCCTTCCCATTCTCAATTCTACTGTCCTAGACTATAAATACTACCTTGTAATTACTTGCCTGTACTATAATAATCTCCTAAACTCCTGTCTTTCTCCATTCCATTTAGCTTAGAAAACATGTGCAGATAGCTTTCTATAACCCTGCAATTGCCATAAACCTGCCTAAAAAGCATTAGTATCTCAACCATTAACTACAGAACAAAAAGAAATTCATTGAGCAAATTCTGATTACAAAGTATTTTCAAGGCTGATTTTACTAGCAGCATAGATTAAAGAAGGAAGGTGTACCTGAAAATTTCAATAAGATCAAAAATATTGAGAACCTAAATGTGGTAGTGGTACTTATAGTTCCTGAAAAAAATCACACACTCAAGAAACATTGCAAATTTTAATTGTTTTGAGGATAATGTGATTTGAAGTGGAAGAGAGAAAACCAAAAAGTTGGGTGATACAGGGGGACTAAAAAGATACTGCTGCCAGTGGCTATAGGAAAACTAGAAAAGGCAATTAGTTTGGGAGATGAATGAATTAGAAATGGTTATGGGAATGTAAATAAAAATGCTGGAAATAGGGCAATGGCTTTGTTTATAGTTGGGGACTTGAGGTAGGGATTTGACCATGAAGCTGAGAATCTAAACATTAAAAAGACATTAAAATTCATGGGAATGCATGCATTATCAAAAAAAAATGCCTTTGAACAGGGAAGAATGTAATGTCATAGAATGAACTTTAAAGAATACCTACACTCAAGAGGGCAGCTTAGAAACTAGAATTGATAAACATTAGGCAAATATGTAGGAAGAGATCCAGCAGAGTTCAGTGCTACAGAAGTTCAGCAGAAATAAACTGCCATAATATCAAAGAGGATGCAGATGGTAAAATGCCTTTATATTTGGTGAGGTGGAAAACTCTCACCAAATTCAAAGATGACATTTGAAGGATAAGAATCAGGGTGGTAAAGATGGACAATAAATAGTATAAGGATCACAGGAAATTGAGACAATGAATAACACTTTTATAGAGTTTCATAATTTATAACGAGCTTTTTACATACTTTAGAATATTAAGAAAATGAACACAAACTGTTTGTTTCAAGATAGTTTTTAAAATTAAGGAGATTTGGTAATCTTTAAAGACAAAAAAGAGAGAGAGAGTCAGAGGAAAAGAAGACCAAAGCAGACAGAGTGGGTAAGAATAGGAAGCTAACTCCATTCTATGGTATACAGGCACTAAACAGCACATATGAGGGAAGGAAATGTAGTAAGTTTTACCAGCAACCTACAGAGCTAAAGATAAGAATAAATGAGAAATATCATTGTGTTCACTTTTTTTTCCTTTTTTCCAGGAAAGAGAGGGAGTGATCATCTTTTGAAAGTGAGAGTGGAATATTGGGTTTCAGACAAAAGTCTGCAATAGCTATTGAATTGTCAACCAGGAGGAATTTTGACAATATGAATTTGTAATGGACCACGTCTTCATAGGTCTCCACCCTCTCCCATCACGTGATGATACAAAATTAAGAATATATGAATCAAATGTTGGGGAGAGATTCAATATTGGGTATCTGATTATGAGCTTGAAATAAAACCAAAAGCAAAGATAATCTGGTATAATTTTAAAGGGCCCCAACACACTAAACTAGTGACTTTCAATTGGTGCCCTGCAAGAATTTTTAAAACATGCAATAGCTGACTATTTAGTCAGGGTCACTGACCTCTTTTCACTTAGATTTTCAAAAATAATAATAATAGCCATCAGGTGTGTATAAAAATAACCCTATTTTGGTCAGATTGGCAAAAAATATGTAATTTTGGTGTGCTGAAGAATTTCAGTAATTAGTTTATGTGTGCCATGAGGCTTAAAAAGGTTGAAAAACACTGTATTAAGTTATGAAGATATTTTTAATATGGAAGCTCTTAATGTTTTCAAATAGCTATATAGCTATTAAAATATTTCCATAAATGTGTAAACTGGCCAGATAGCCTTTCTTAATGGCATTCTTAGTGTCCCATAATAACAATATTCTAACTTTGTGAGGTACCTAAAGGTTCATACAATACTTTCATACGTATTATGTCATTTGATATTGACAAGTCCAGACAACACAAACATGAGTCAGGATAAAGAATTTAGAATATCTAAATTGTTTTCAACTTTGTCTGTCAACCATAACCTTTCTCTTGTCCTACCATTTATAATAAGAGCTTAGAAAAAGTTATGGTAATGTTTTAAGAGAAAAAAAAACACGCCTTCATTTGCAATGTATTTTTTGGAGTTTGCTTCTACCTATGGTTTTGGTTCTCACCTTTTATCTTCTGCCTAGACATAAAAATGTGGGTAGTGCCTCAGGCTGTGGTTCATTTAAGAATGACCTCTGTACTTACAAACTTACCTAAAGGACTTTGTAACCTATTTTTACTTTGAGTTTGATAAAATTCTAGGCTAATTGCAGCAATATAATTAAACACATTCAAAGCACTGAAGTTCAATCAAATAATTTAGCAAATTGAACTTTGTATCTTCTCTACACAAATACTATAATATGTGCTTCACTTTCCAAATACCACAGGGAAGATAAGAAATGGTCAGGGAGAAGGTTTAGGTTTTATGTGATTGAAAACTCAGGATGTGTGCCAGAGTGATACCACTATCAGAAAAACTAATGTGCACCTGGGCTATGTTGCAAGCTATCTGGCATGCACAGCAAGAGTTGTGATAAACTACTGTGTTCTTAGTTACATTCTCTTTATATGTTACACCTGAAATGTTCACCTATGGCTTGGAAAAATTAGGGCTACCCAGAGGACAGTGTCCAGTGTGACTGAGGGACTCAAAGCTATGTGATATCAGAAGTGTTTGAAAGAACCAGAAATATTTAGCCTGAGAATAGAATTGAACATACATGGATAGCAGATGGAAGAAAGATTATGTATGACTAACAGTCGGAAAATTAAGGCCTTAGTATTGATCTTACAGGATGCACATTTGGGCTCAGAATGAGTAAGGCTTTGGATTACTTCACAAGCATTTTAATTTACTATTTATTAAAAGATAAACAACTTCTTGTCAAAGGCTTCAACATTGGATAAGGGATTGAACTGGGATATATTTAAAGTCTTTGAATCTTATTCTTCATGTATACTAGTAACATAAATCACAGTGTAATTGTGTCTGTGGATAACTATAAAGCCCCATGAAATAAAACAAAAAGATTTCTGGCAGAGGGAATAATCTTTATAAAGAATGTACCATTTGAGTTGGAGCTTGAATGATTGGTAGGATTTTGACAGTGATATTTGGCACCTCAAGCTAACCATTAAATGATTAAAATGTATGAGAATTATTGCAATTACACTGCAACTTAGGTATGAAAAGAAAAGGCATTTCTTTAGATAACATTTTCATTTTATCTAAAACTGATTTGGTCATATTAATGAAATTTCATTCACTGATGAAATTTCACACACACACACACACACACACACACACACCACATACACACACGCAATGTGTTTTTTAGTCTCATCCAGGAACCTGGGTTGAGTATTTTAATTAGTTCCTTTAGATAAAGTTCACCTTTTTAAGGTAAGATCCTCAGTCTTTCATATTTCTACCTTTTCCCCAACATCCAATTTTAGACTGTGCTTGGGAATATCAGAAGAGGGAAGCTTCCATTACCTTGAAGCATTGGGACATAGAATCACTGGATTTGAATGTCTTTTATCTCCTCTGGTCTCTGGGGTGACATCCTTTGCATGCCTAGTTGCTTCTGGTCTTTTACTGGTGGCTAGAAACTCATGGTTTCTGCTTTCTCAGCTGGGTCAGGGCCTGGTGGCCACCTCTGACTAACAGGTCTCATCTTTCTGGCACTTTAAACATCCCTGCTCTTTTTTTAAATTAAAAAAATATATATTTTATTCATTATTTTCAGAGAGAAGGGCAGGGAGGGAGGAAGAAATGGAGAGACGCATCAATGTATGGCTGCCTTTCACCTGCCTCCAGCTATGGACCTGGCTGGAGATCTGGCTTGCAACCTGGTTATGTGCCCTGACTGGGAATCAAACCCTTGGGTACACAGGCTGGCGCCTTTCCACTGAGCCACCAGCCAGGGCATTTTGCTCTTTTAACATCAGACTTCATGACAGGTCTGCTAGCTTTCACCTTCTAAGGACACAAACTGTCTGGAAAGTAAACTCCTGACCCCCCTCTGCCTATGATGCCCTGTTCAAAGTTATTTGAATGTGGTAACCTAAGCCTGGCCAAGTGATATCCTTCCAAAGACCCAAGAATTGGCACAAAAATTTTTCTGTCTTTGAGTTTTCCCATACCTACACCTTATTTTTAAAGCTAAAACTGCTTACCTTACATTCTCAAGGTAAGAGCGAGTAAAAATGTTAACTGGTTGCTCTTTCTTGAGCACTTCTACTTCTTTTGCATAATTCTATGTGTCAAAGAGAATAAAATTTTCTTCTACTTTATTTACCTCATTGCCACCATCTTCCTTATATAATCTCTGGCCTAAGTCTTTATGGTGGAATAGTGTATCTTGGCTTCACTACGGGAGAAACTCAATCATTTGGACCACTAGGCCTAATTTTGATTTATTAAGCCATACGTACAGGATGACACTCTAACTGAGCCACCTGGCCAAGGCAACAAAGTACATTTTTCCCTTAACAATGTCTTGGTTTAAAGGCTAATAATTTGCTTTAAAATCCTATATTAAATATCAAAAGTCAAATATTAACTCTTTTGTACTTACTTTGTAATCTAAATAAGAAAAAAGCTGCCTTGGATTAAATAGGTCTTGTGCCCAGAAGGTCACATTACAATTACTCACATTACTCCCTATTCCCATTACACAAATATCTGGTCCCAAAATCTGATCATGTGAATTTGCCATTTAAAGCCTTTGGATAATAATTTCCCGTTCTGTTAACATAAAATCATTTGAGAGGCTTTCCTGACTAGACTAAGTTAGGATCCTTGTGTAGGCTACAACACAGGGATCCTAACTTAATTTTGCTTTTTCTGTGTCTTTTGTTCCTGGTAAGACTTGAACCAAAATTTTCCATATCTATCATACATCCTTGAACATGGCAGGTGCTTAATAAATATCTGTATGAGTCACAGTTTTAATTATAAGCATGAGTAAATAATTTCACCTATAAATTAATAAATTGGTAATCTAGTTTACACAGCTTCCTTTGAGATTTTTAAAATATCAATATCGATATTTTAAAGTTCTGAAAGATGAGCCCACCATAGTTGGGCTGACAGTATCAACTTTTAGTCATCCAGAGCCAGGCTCTTGAACACAAGAAATTCAGCAATATGTGCCATCTTATCGTATTCTTAATAAATAACTTATCTTCTCCTTGGGGACACCCCTACCTGACACAAGAATTCTCTCAAACTACAAGAGCATCCATCTTCATTAATACCTAAGTTCATAATGAGAACACTTCACTTAAAGACCTCCAATTACCTTCCACAGGTTTTTATCAACTTGCAGTTGTGCCAGCTTCTCTCTCAGGCTTCTTTTCCCTTAAGCTGATCTTTCTGTTTCCTGAGGCTTCAATTAACCCTTGGTAGGCATGTGGTGACTAAACGCATGTGGCTAGAAAGGGTAGCATCATAACAAGCTAATTGTTACTTTACTGGTTAACATTTATGTATGAAATTGGACAATCAGTAAAAAGGAACTTTACTTTCGAATACACGCCGAAAGGGGAGGCCACTATTTTTGATCTTGAGATAACACAACCAATATCTATTCCAAAGCAGCAAATGGCAACAGAGGTCAGGCTGCAGCATGAATCCCATTTTATTTTTTAAAACATTTGTACCGTCACTAAGTGCACTGCAGAACCTTAACTGCCACTAAAATCAATGGGCAGACAAGTTCAGGGTAGCATTTTCCATTATGGGAGGTGGGGGGGAGGAAGAGAGGGAGGTTGGTTCCGTCCCCAAACTCTGCCGCTCAATTAACCCCCGCGTTTCTCACGCAGAGGAAGCCGTCTGGAAGGTGCGGCTGAGCAAGCAGGGTACGGGGGTCGAGCAGCGAGAGACCTTGCGCGCGCGCAGAGCCCCCCGAGTTCCAAACCCTGACACAAGGGATCTAGACCCTTCTATCTCCAGTAACCAATCTGCTCATGCTCACCTCCCAGCGCAAAGACGCCGCAGTGCCAACCTGGGCTCCGACTGACACCGGGAGGAGAGAAAGCATGCTAGGTCGCCCTTCCCAGGGGGATGGGCCCAGAGAAGGCGCCGTACTTGCAGCCGCCCGCTGTTCCCGCGCGCTGGGCGGTCCAACGCCTCCCAGGCGGGGTTACGCGGCCCGCGGCGCGAGGGCACCCGGGGGCGCGTGCGCGCGGAAGGGCGGGGGCTGGCGCGGGAGAGGGAGCGCCTCGCGCCTCGCGCCCCGCGCCAGCAGGTGGGCGCGTCCTCTCGCGAGCGTGCGCGCGCCGCGCCTTCCCCCTCACGTCCCCGCGCAGCGCGTCCCCTCCCTGCCGGGAGCGCGCGCCGCCCGCCCTTGCTCCCGGTCCCCTTCGTGGCTCAGAGGCACTCTCCCCTGAGCTCCCGCCACTGCCGTCGCTTCGGCTGCGGCTCTCTAGCCCGGCGGTTCCGCCTCGGTCCCGCAGGGCTGCGTCTCGGTTCTTTTCCCCTTCCTCCGCCACTTCCCTTCCCTTTCCCGCCCTTCTTGCCCAGCCAGTGCACCGAGAGAGCCTGGCTACCAAGCAGGCGGGCTTGAGAAGGGGGTTAGAAAAATGGAGGTGCCGCGCCTGGATCATGCCCTCAACAGCCCCACCAGCCCCTGTGAGGAGGTGATCAAAAACCTCAGCCTGGAGGCCATTCAGCTGTGCGACCGGGACGGTAAGAGCAACCGGGACCCTAAGGCGAAGGGCCGAGCCCGCGTCCAGGCGCCGCGGCCGCTCCGGCTCCGCGGACCAAGCCTGTGCGGGCGGCAAGGTCTTTTGTTGGCCCCTCCGTGCACATTAATGCAGGTAGAGGTTCCCTTCAGCCCAGCCGCCCTTCCCTCCGACCCCCGAAACCAAATGAGCCCGGGGCTGGCGCGGCGGCACGTCCGGTCCCCGCGTCCCCGGCTGCGTTGCCCCTCGCCCCCTGGCCCCGCCGAGGAGCTCGCTGCCCCGGCGAGGGCGCCCTGCCCGCCCGCGGCTTCTGCCTGATCCAGGCGTTTCCAGGCTTTGCCGCAGTCCGGGTTTCCTGGTTCCCCGGGCACCGAAGGGGAAATGCCCTCTGGATGTTTCCAGTACCCGCCCCCCCAACACCCGCCGCCCCGCACACACTAGTTAGCATTTTCTATACAGAAAACTTACCAGTTCCTCCTTAAAATCTCCCATCTTCAGACATCCCCCCCGCCCCCCAACACACACACAATTTAGAATTATTTTTACCCTGTCCGAATGAGATTGGGAATGACCGATTCATTTTTTTTTTTCTTTCCAGTTAAGGGGCAGGGGAGGAAAAAAACAAAACAAAACAAAAAAAAGGGTTCGTTTCAGCACCAAGGACAGCCACAAGCTTCGTGGTTTGGGGCTGTCATTCAGAAACTCAAAAATCCATGAAAGGTTTTATTATATGATTAACCCATGTCACCCCAATAAATTTAGTCAAAAGAAAATAAGTTCAGACAGAAAACATTCTCTAAAGGAAGTGGCCTAATATACCTGCTGTGTTCAGAATATGTGGCAAATATTTATCATTGTGTCTTTCTCTGTGGCTTTATTCTATTAAAACTGGCAGCCTCCTAAAGATTGAAAATGAACAGAAATAGGTGTGAACGTTAGAGATGAGTTAGTAATATGTGCTATATGGGTAGTTCTAGTGCTTCCGTGTTAGTTGGAATAGGTGAAGAGTCAGTGCTATTTCAGTAATGTGGAATATAACTTCATTTGTAAAGAAGTCATATGATTAGTAATTGGCCAAATAATTGTGAAATTGTATACCTGACAAAGGAAGAATAATTTATATTGTCAAAATGACCCTGGACTCCTTTGGCTGTAAATGAAATTAATGTTTAACTGTATATGGAGAATATGATTTAAAAATGTTTTTTAGCTAAGGCTATGTAGAGATATGGATGTGTTCACAGTAACGTCATAAAATTTATCAGACTGTAATCCAAATACAAAGCACAAGTCTAGTTTCCAAAGTCATTTACATGGCAATAGCTTGGTTAGGTATTGCTATATATTTTAGGTTAACTAAACCATGAATTTCTGTTTGTTAATAAATTTAGGGCACAGAGTGATTGTTCTTTGAAGCCAAAGTCACTTTAAATAATTTCTGAAACAGGTGTAGTATGGATAAACAAATACTCATGCAAGAGCTGCTTATATTTCCTTTATCCTTTGACTATTTTGGTCACCATAGTATTAGGTGCACATATTTATGGCATCTAAAAGTCATTATTTTGGTCGGTATTTCCATATAGCGGACTACATTATTAATCAATAAAGATGATTTTTAATATACTACATAGAAAGTCATTTTAGTTAATACTTTTGTGAAATGACTTTTTGTGATGTTACCATTGTAAATATTTTGATTTTATTTTCATTTATTTCAATGATATACCAAAAGCTTATAACCGTAATTATTGGATCTGGTAATTCATGATTGCTTCTCAGAACCCAGTATTCTTAACACTTAAAATTGCCTATACCATATGTTTTAAAGACATTAGGGAAAATAATTTTTTTTTTTACTTTTTTATGAACTTCACAGAGTTATTAGTGTAGTGTAAAAATTGATGTGGTGTTTCCTATGGTCTCTTTTAGAGTGGTAGCTATTTTATTTTGGTGGTATATTTTTAGTTGTTTCTGTACACATTATAGATCCTGCAAAATGGTAAATTATGTAACGTTTTATTTGGTTGGGGGGGTGCTAGTACTAAATAATACCAGTAAAAATTATTACTTATTTTCAGGCTTCTAATTGATTACATATAGATTAATTAAACAAAATTTCGTTTTATAAAATAGCTTATACCAAAAAATACAAAGAGCTTAACTTTTCTATTAAGAGATGTGTAAAAGTATGGAAAAAGCTTGTGTAGAGTTGTTATTAAATGCTTAATTCTTTATTTTATGACTCTGTATGTCAATTCCAAAAAATGAAAAGTTGACTACATAAGAATAACTGAGATGAGATAATGTAGTGTTTTTTTACAGGACAATTTTTTAAATGTTGCATTAAATATGCCAACCAGACCTTATTTATCATAATTTTATATTGAAAATATTTTAACTAGATAGATGGTGTTTGTTCCCTCCACTTCCTCTTAGGTCTCATTATTTTATTTCTGTAAATATATAACATAGAAAGATTAGGATGAAGCAGAAGATCTCTTACATGCTTAAGTACATAATAAGTGGCATATTAAGTGCTGTCATCATAGAAACACATTTGTCATGTTGGTTCTGTACTTTTTATTTTACTCCACTATTAACCTAACAATGGGGAAAATTAGAGCAACATACATTCCTTAGAAGTGCAATAAAACAGAAAAGGAGAAAATATTGTTGTTAAATATACATTTCTTTCTACCCCTCCACTTGTTTTAAAATTTATAATATTTTGAGTATTGTATCAACTAAGACAACATAACTGTGTGTCTTTATTATGTTTCCTTGGCTCTCCTCTTTTACATTTTTTGTCACTTGCCTTTTTCTTATAAATTAATATTTACATTTTTAGCAACAAGTCACATTGTTTATTTTATAGTTTCTTGAAGTATTTAATAATCTGTGAAGAATATGGATGAGTCCAAGTGGTCATATAATCGATTTTTCAATTAAGCAAGAGGGTTCTTATTACAGTCACATTATTTCACATGTGCTTTTATCCTACATATATGTATTCTTTGCTTGCCAGTTCATGGTCCCTGCCTGGATGTTACTTGTAGTTCAAAATGGTGATTCTGGATAGACTTCTATTGAGAAACCTAGGCAGATGTGCTCTAGATATAGTATTTTGTATAATCTCTATTGCAAGTAGAAGAGTGTTTCTATTCCTCCTGTCTACTGTGTTGACTTATACTCAAGTTTCACATAAAATGTACTTTAATTGTGGCTTTCAAAGAAATGAGGGGAAAAAAACATTAACTTCTCATATACAAGTACTGATAATATGGGAAACTTCTTAGCTCTAGTTTGTTTCTTCATACAGATACATCAGACTCTTAATTTACCCATAAGACAAAGCAGCCCCCTACCATACACATAGATTCTACATTACTTGTAATTTTCATCATTTTATCATGCATATGTACATAGAAGCTTTCTTTTCTTGCTTAGAAGGAAAGATTTATCCATATGTTGCTTTACCTGCATCTGAGTACCCTCTACTCTTGTGCGATTGATGTGTCCTAAGTATAATAGTAAGGAAAAAAATATGAAGTTAATTTGTTGTGTAACACTTAAATCTACCCCCAATGTTTCCTAGCTTTAACAAGTATTATTTTCATGATCAAGGCATTTTATGACTTCTTAGATGTGGTTTATGGAGGTTATGTTGCTGGGCAGCAGCTGAACACATTTTAAAGAAATTGAACAGACAGACACTGACAGATATCCCTGTCTTTGTTTAAATATAGTTTTATGGAGAAGTAGAAAAAAGGTTTACTCCACGTAATTGGTTTTAAAAAGATAAATTTCTTTTAATTTGGACATTATCGACTTAAGTTATAAATCAGTTTGGAACCTCCTTTATGCTTATTGACATGTAAATTAAACACATTTTAACTAGTGAAATACAAAGTAACATAGAAATGCTTAGTGGTACAGGTGCCGTATTAGCTGTCTTCAGTGACATTTTCTGAAGCAGACATCTAGGAGGAGTACACCTAACTGTTACCTATAATAGTACTGGAATGTGAAGTAATCATTACTCAGTCTCACTGGCAGGAATATAACCTAGTGGTAATACCATCTTAGAATCAAGAAGATTGATTCTTGATAGATATGTTGTTACCTAAAGCAAATTACTTAACCTTTGTTTAGCCTCAAGCTGTCTCATATAAAATGGATATAATAATGTTGATTCTATAGGATTTTTAAAATAATTCAATGAAGTATTATTTATATATCATGTCTCACAAGTCCTGACACAAAGTAGAGGATATTATTGTGAATATTCTCAACATATATTCTTGAGTTGAACCTCCTTTTTCTTTTTTTGCCAATGTTTAGGTCTTTCTTTTTTCATTTCAGTTGTATTTTAGTAACAACTCCTTCTTATGTTAATTTCACTTCATAAGTAGTAAATGGAAACTGTAAATTCTGAATTTTAAAAGGAGAGTAAATTTTAAAATCAGTTACAGTATCTATCCTTTGTTTATATTTTTCTATCCCATCAGAAATAGCCTTGTCAGCCTTAATCTTGCAAGCTTTTTTCAGCATCTGCTCCAATATGCTGTGTGCTGCATGTCATGTGCCTTGTGACTTTGATACATGCTTTGGGAAGGTATTTGCATCAGAGCCATTCTCTGTTCTTGATTTAACAATTTTGCCTTTATGATTTTTTTCTAAAGATAGATCTGTATTACCATATGTGACCTCTGGATTCATATTTTATTGACCCAGATAGAACAATAGAGATACTGTGAATTTTTATTAGTGAGTATGAAACAAAATAAAAACTAAAAGAAACAAACTTGAAAAAAGCTTGAAAACCATCAGAATATGTTAAACCAAGTCATATTCTTGGTAGGGGTTCTAATTTATTCCCAGTGAAGAACAGGAAGTTTAATTCGAGTACAAGTCACCTCAAAGGATATGTGACCAGACTCCCTCCAGTGGTAGAGTGACTGATATGTCATAAGTACAATAGTAACTGGCAACTAGCTATGTTGCCTGGGTAAGCCAGTTAGAAATTCATTCCATAGAACACTAGATAACTTCCAAGTCACTTGGTTTATCTCTGCTGATACTTCCCCCTCATTTAGGCCTAATCTTGATTTTTATTTTAACTTTTGTGAGTATAGTTTTCTGATTAACTTCATGTTTTATCTTGGACTTCAGTAATAATGGCAGCTGCATCAAATACTGCAGTAATCATAATCCTTCTATTTTCTTATTTTCTTTCTCTGTCCTTAGTAGATCTGTGATTTAAGTTTTGCCTTAGAGCATTTGCTTCTTGTGTTTGTCTCCATTTTTGTTAAATTTCTCTATAAGAATCTTTTTGTTGTTTATGAATTACATATTTAAATCCAGTTTTTACTTACTCTAAAGCAGTTGCCTCATTCTTTAACTGTTTAAAATGCATTATTACTAGAGAGTAGTTACACTGTCTTATTGACCAGGATATACTTTAGTCATACATTTGACAGTAAAATTAGTATTTGGGGAAGACTTCTAACAAAAATGTATAGAGGAGTTGGAGAAGAATCTTGACAGAAAAAGGAGGTAGAATGTTCTCTATATGTAAGGATAATGAGTGGCAATGGTATAAAAGAAATTTCAAAAAGTTACTAAAAATTTGTGATTGAATTTATAAGCAAAGTGGAAAGTGATCAGGAATAACTTTAGAATTTTAAGTCTGGGAAATCAGAAGATTCACTGACTAGAAAGAAAACAAGGAGAAAGAAAATAATATTAAGATTAAGACCCCGTGAATGACAGCTTTTACATCTCAAATTTTAGATTTCAGTGAACATCCAAATGTGTTCCAAGCCCTTTTCTAGGGCACTTCCCTCTCTCACAGAAATCATAGGCTCAGAACAATAGTATATACTGTTTTATTATTGTTTCAGTGTGAATCCTCATTGCAAAACTCAACTTTCATTTTTGATTTTTTAACTTGATTCCTGCTCTTCAAACAAGGCTATTCATAGTCCATTGATAATATTTTGAGGATCATTACTAGATAAAAACCACCTTGATACTTTTAAGAGGGTTGTGAACTAGAGATTGTTTAGCTATTTGCGTAAAGGTAGTTTTAGAGTCAGGAGAGTTTTCTCAGAGGGATTTAGCAATAAGAATGTTTGTATTAAGAGATTTGGAACCTAGCAGGGCTCCTTTGGAAACTTACATCAAACATTTGCAATTTATCTTGTGTTCTGGGGGAAAGAGTTCTAGAATGAGGAAGAGAATTGTGCATAGAACTACATGTTTCACTAGGGAGACCAGAACATATGTGAAAAAGAGAAGATTAGGATTTGAGTTTAGTTTTAGTCTTGTCTCACTTGTTACAGGAAAGGAGTGATCGATCACATGCTAGAAAAGGCCAACTTTGAACCACAAAGATGAAATAAATCTGCATTCCAGGTTTGTTGAAATGTCAACAAGAGCTCTGCATTTTGAAATTGCTCAATAGATGTGAGTTAAACAAAAAGCATCCAACTTTGAATTGTAGTTTTGTTTGTGATATTATGACTATTTAAGTCAAGTTTGTGATTCATTTTAAAAGGGCTGTTCTGTGGAAATTACCGCACATATATTTGTTGCAAGACTTGTGGTAATTAGTGTAGATAAATCTTTTTGTTTTTTTTATAGCCAACAGGAATATTGCTAATAATAGTAAGAAAGGGCTGTAGCTTCCCTAGATATATGACGTTAAAGACAAGGTACAAATTTTTTTCAGTATACTTATTTTGATTCTCTTTCCTTTTTATTGTATTTTATTATCATTTATATCCCTTATACCCTCTTGCACCTCCACCTCTTTCTCCCCGCTCCTAAATCACCACACTATTGTGCATGTCCATAAATCTTTTTTCTTTTTCACTCACTCCCTCCACTCCCAGCCCCTTGCACCAGAACTATCAGCCTGATCTATATCTATGAGTTTGTCTCTACTTTGCTTGTTAGTTTAGGGTTTTGTTTTTTTCATTAGATTCCACAGATGAGTGAAATCATACGTATTTGCCTTTTTCTGAATGGTTTATTTCACTTAGCATTATGTTCTCAAGGTCCATCTATGCTGTTTCAAAGGGTAGAATTTTCTTCTTTTTTTATTGCTGAGTAGTATTCCATTGTGTAAATGTGCCACAGTTGTTTTATCCACTCATCAATGATGGACACTTGGACTCCTTCCAGATCTTGGCTATTGTATTAATAAATAATGCTGCAAGGGCATAGAGGTGCTTATTTTCTTTTGAGTTAATGTTTCATGTTTCTTCAGATAAAGTCCCAGAAGTGTAATTGCTGGGTCATAAAGTAGTTCCATTTTTAACTTATTGAGGTATCTCCATACTGCTTTCCATAGTGACTGCACCAATCTGCATTCCCACCAATAGGGCAAAAGAGTTGCCCTTTCTCCACAACCTTGCCAGCATTTGTTTGTTGATTTATTGATGATAGCTATTCTGACAACATGCCTTTTTTATAGTCAACTAATGTTTGACAGAGGAAGCAAGCACATACAAAGGGCTAAAAATAATTTAATAAATGGTGTTGGCAAATTGGACAGATATGTGCAGAAAAATGAATCTAGACAACCTTCTTATGCTACACATAAGAATAAGTTCAAAACGAATTAAAGATGTAAATGTTAGCCTCAAAACCATAAAAATGCTAGAAGAAAACGGAGGCAGTAAAATCTCAGACATTGCTTGTAGCAATATTTTTTTCTGATGTATCTCTTCAGAAAAGAGAAACAAATAAACAGATGGGACTACTTAAAATTGAAAAACTTTTTGCACAGCAATGGAAACCATCAATAAAATAAAAAGACAACCCACTGAATGGGAGAACATATTCACCAATACATCTCATAAAGGAATAATGTCCAAAATTTATAAAGAACTTATAAAATTCAACACCCCTTGGCTGGTGGTATAGTGGATAAGATGCCGGCCTGTGAACCCAAAGGTCGCTGATCCAATTCCCCGCCAGGGCAACATAACCAGGTTGCAAGCCAGGTCTCCAGCCAGGTCCGTAGCTGGAGGCGGGTGAAAGGCAACCATACATTGATGTCTATATCCCTCTCTGCCTCTCTCCCTTCCCCTCTCTCTAAAAATAATCAATAAAACCTTTGAAAAGATTCAACGCCAAATAAACTAAATAATCAATCAATCCAATTTAAAAATGGGCAAGGAACCTGAATAGACACTTCTCCAAAGAGAACGTACAGTGGCTACCAGACATATGAAAAGATGCTTAAGGTCACTAATCATCACAGAAATGCAAATTAAAACCACATTAATTTTCTTAAAATATAGTGTCTCATCTTCTGTAAGCCTGAATCTTAATGAATCTCTATCTTTCCATTTAAAAAGCTGATGATAAATGCAAATAAGAAATACAGTTTTTGAGCATATACTTTGTGATAGGTTATTAATTATTGCATTTTTGTGTTATATTTATGGTGGAGAATAGGGACCAAAAAGTTATAGTCCTTGGGCCAAATCTGAAAACCTGACATTTGTTTATATATAGTCTGTGGCTGCTTTCTTGCCATAACAGCAGAATTGAGTAGCTGTGACAGCAGATCACATAGCCCACAAAACTCTACAGAAAAAGTTAGCCAACTTCTGATGTCGAGGATTGAGAAGATAAATTAATCTCTCTTGCTAGGAATAAAAATATTGAAAGAGGAGTTTCTGAAGAAATTAGTATAATTATTTTGCTTTTATATGTTACCAGAAGTTTTGAGATTATGCAGGTCAGAGAGCGAGCTGAAGAAAGCTAAAAAAAACCTTTTCCAGGCAACAGGATTCGAGCTTTGTGTGGAGTCAGTTAAAGCCCAGGTAGCCATCTACGCCGTTGGGTCTCATGTGCAGTAAGATAAACAATTTTTAATTTTAACTTGAAATCTAGTTTTCATATAAATAACTCTAGAGTGAAATATGAGTTATGCAGTAGTAGTTTCAGATATAATTATAATTCTACTAATAGACCTGTTTTAAAATTTTAAAATGATATTAACATAAACATGGCAGTTATATCAGTGCATATTACATAAATGTATGTGTATGTTATATTCTTCCTTCTAAATCAAATTCTCATTGAAAGAAGGGCAAGGTCTTATATTACTCTCTTCCATAATCTGTGGTAGTACTTCTTAATTTATCTAGGTTTTTTTGGGTTTTGTTCCATATCCAGTGTATCACTGACTCCTTGTAAAATATAATTAAAATGAATTATTAGAAAAATGATAAGTTTAAAAGATCCAAAATTATTCAACAGATACAAAATTACTATCATATTTCTATGAAAGTTTCTAAAGCTTAATCATAATTTTTATATTTATCTCATCACAGATTAGTAAATAGTTTGCAGACAAATTTTGTGTAAATTAGCTAGACGAAAGTACCATTCTATTCTTGTTCGATGATTAATTTTTTAGGTACTAATTCAGTTAATATTCTCACTTTATTTCCTTTTGGGTTTTTTGTTTTTTTTTTTTCACACCTGGTGTTTTACCATTTCTTTTTTACATGTATTC
The DNA here is from genome assembly GCA_004026585.1 of Noctilio leporinus. Lineage (NCBI taxonomy): Eukaryota > Metazoa > Chordata > Mammalia > Chiroptera > Noctilionidae > Noctilio > Noctilio leporinus. Next base: position 168,001 of record PVIW01000957.1, read on the forward strand.
CAACTTAGGGCATTAAGAACAGGGGGTAAAAAGAGTCTAAGAATGAATGTGTCGCAGGTTCAATTCCCCAGCCAGGGCACATAACAAGGTTGCAAACCAGGTCTCCAGTCAGATCTGTGGCTGGAGTCAGGTGAAAGGCAACCACACATTGATGTCTCTCTCCTTCTCTGCCTCTCTCCCTTCCCCTCTTTCTAGAAATAATGAAATTAAATAAAAAAAAAAAATAGGGAATGAATGTAACTTGGATCCTGCATTCAAAGAATTCACTGGCATTTAAGGAGACAATATATTTAAATAATTACAATACACACGGTGGTAAATACTGTAATATAGTAGGGAAAGTGGTTAATTCCATTGAGTCTCACAGAGGAAGAAAAACTTTTTTCTGGGTTTTAAAACTAAAATAAAATTTATCAGGTGTGGGATAAGGGCATTTCTGACACAGAACATATATAAAGTCATAAAATCATGTAGATTATAGGAATATAGTATAGCATTTAGTACTGCTCAATAAAAGAAGTGTTTTTTTTGTGGGAAAAATAAACTAAAAGCTAGTTAGAAGTAGATAGATTATGCCATGATTAGGAGTTTGGATTTATCTAGTCTGAAATCTTGTTAGTAGATTTCAGACTTTCTAATTTGTAGAGAATATTTTAAAAAACACATTTTTTTAGAACTCTAACAAGTAGAAGTAGGATTATATTAATATACTTTTTCCTGTAATTTCAAACTTCTAGCATTCTCCAGATAAAGTCAGTCAGGATTAGTGAGAGATTAAAGTGCAGTTATACTTAAAAGTTTCTGTTTTATATCAGCCTAACATCCACTTTAATTCTGTATTTTATTTTTATTGTATTGTTCTTAGGAAATTCTGGTTCATAGATATAAGTAGTAGCAAATGGCAATGTTTTAAAATTTATTTTACTTTCTCAGGATACTCTTCAAATAAATAAACTGATACAGACTTGAAGAGAAAAAGTAAGATTTTTTCATGGTAGAATCAAAGGGGAAGTGTTCCTTTTGGAGGAGGTAGCAAAATGAATTGACCCATGGGTTAAGTTCCTCATTGTTCATTGAGAAAATAATACATTTTATTATGTTCTGGGATATTTGTTAATCACATTAAGAAAAAATTGGCATATTATTTTGCTGACCTCTGTTAAATTTCAGAAGGGTAGAATTTATTTTACTTGTATAATGAATCTTAAAACTGTAAGAATCACTATCATTACTGACAATTTATATTTATATGCTTGGTAACATTATAATTCTTGTAAAATTGAGTTTCTTTAGCTTATTTAATGTCTGAATGATCAAATTAGTTTGCCATTTATTTTTATCTGAAGGATATCTATCAAAGGGTTTTTTAATTAATAAATTAAGTATTTCTTTGGAAATATTTATATCTTGCTTCAGAACCTACACCTAAGTTTGATATAAAAATGAATTTGGAAATTATCTATTCATGATATTGTAATTAGTTAAAAAATCTTTAATTAAAAAAATTTTAAGTGATTATCTAAAACTATTTTAAAGTATCTTAATATTAGTCCTTATTAGTGAATAATTACTAACTTATAAATGCTAGCAACAGCTTTTACAAGAGCTACCACTCCTGAGAGTTTAAAGTTTTCTCTGCTTCCCTTGATAACACAACAATTTAGTTGATGGCATGTTAAAAACTGATTTAGACATTAAAATTATTTTCATTGTTTTTTTAACCATCCTTCATTTACATATTTGAGAAAATTCCACAAATGTAAATGGAATGATCTACTACATTTATATTCTGTCCCATTCAGTTAAATTGGAAAGATTTTACATAATGTCAGTATTTGAGTTAATCAAGTATGTGTGATGAATAATTTTATATTCTCAGCATTTTCAGACATGTACCGATGCTTTATTTCAGTTTTTGGGTAAGTTTATTAACTTAATATATTTGTTGCAATGTCAGGTACACTGTTTTGCATGTGTGTGTGTGTGTGTGTATGTGTGTGTGTGTGTGTGTGTGAAAATCATGGAACTTGTCAGCAGCCATATCTTTATTTGCAAAACCTGGTTTTATGAAATCTAATGAAAAGTTATCACTTTCTGTCACTACAATGTACATTTTACTGACAGATGACTATCACCGATATTTAGCATTGTATTTTAGCTTTTGTGAGAGCTAAATTGTGAGTGTAGTCAATATCTCCTGAAAAATCAACTTGTACTAATTAATGGAAAGACTTTGAGACATCTTGAGCCAAATTAGTGTCAGTGTATACATGCTAACATTTCTTTAACATTTCTCATTTTAACTAGGGATTAATTTCTAGTTTCATAGGTAATTATGTCATTGCCTATACTGGTGAAAGTATAACTCTATCCCAAACTTAGAATAACTTCATCACATATATAATTGGAGAAGTACACAAAACTCATAGTAAGTGTTTCTATTCAATTTGAGCTGATGGTTCAAACACATGCACCTGAGTCTTGCCTGCAACTAATTGAACTCTGCATGCAGGTTATAGGCATACAACTTAAAGATAAGTGCTGGTTTGGTTCTAAACCACTACAGTAAAGTTAGTATTTCAGTAAAGCAAGTAGTAACCGTTTTGCTAGTGAAGGATCTTGCCTTCAATTTGTGAAAAATGCATAATATCTTTGAAGCATAATAAAGCCAAGCATAATAAAATGAGATATACCTGTAATAATGTGTTTAAAAATTTTTACTCAAGCATGTTTGTTGACTTGAGTTACAAAAATAAACAAACATGAAACAGAGTAACAGAGCCATAATCTTATTATACATTGTGCCATTTTTTGCTCTGAAGTAGCAGGCAAAGCTTTGTTTGGGTATTACACAAAATCACATGATACTGTACAATGTAATGTATGCTATTGGTATTATAATTTAAAATAATTGTAAAGGAAGTTAAATGATAATGTTTGCTGAACACTTTTATAAATTCTGTATTTTAAAAAATAAGTAGAAACCATCAATTATAGCCAAGAGGAAATGAATAATATAATTTCTGAATTGAAGAACACAGTAGAAGGAATCAAAAGCAGGGTAGAGAAAGGAGAGGATTGGACCATCAAGCTGGAGGTCAATGTAGAAAAAAATTCCCAGACAGTGCAACAAAATGAAAAAAGACTGAAAAAGAATGAAGAGGTTTTAAGAGAGCTGCAGGAATGAAGCGTAATAACATCCATATCATAGGAATACCAGACGGAGAAGAAGAAGAGCAAGGGATAGAAAACCTGTTTGAAAAAGTAATAACAGAAAACTTCACTAACTTGAGGAGAGAAAATATCATGCAAACTCAGGAAGCACAGAGGGTCCCAAGGAAGATGAACCCAAATAGGCTTACACCAAGACACATTATCATGAAAATGGCAACTTTCAAAGACAAGGAGAGAATTCTAAAAGCAGCAAGAGAGAAACAGCTAATAACATACAAGGGGGCTCTGATCAGGTTATCAGCTGATTTCTCAACAGAAACACAAGCTAGAAGGGAATGGCAAAAATTATTTCAAGCAATGAAAAACAAAGGCCTGCAACCAAGAATACTCTACCCAGCAAGGCTGTCATTCAAAATGGAAGGTGAAATAAGGAGTTTCCCAGACAAAAGAAGGCTTAAAGAATATATCTCCACCAAACCAGCATTGCAAGAGATGTTAATGGTCTACCTTAAGAAGATGAAGTAATCTAGAGACAGACACAAACACAGGTACAAAGGGAAAAACAGATAATGAATAAGTACCTATCAATAATAACCTTAATGGTAAATGAACTAAATGCACCAATCAAAAGACATAGGGTAGCTGAATGCTACCCTTACCTTATGAATGCTTTAAAATGATCTTGTTATAAATAGATTTTACTAAATAAGTTATAATTTTGTATATTACTTTTATCTGCATTACTGCAGGTTAAGTTTACTTAGATTGGAATTATTTCACAATATGGGAAAAGTATGTTACTTGCAATCACTCAGAAAATCCAATGCAGTTAAGGAAGAAGAAAAAAGTAAGAAAATGTGGATGTATATTACACAGAATACATGCTATCTTTCTTTTTTTTTAATTTAATTTTATTGTTGTTGTATTACATCCATCCCCTTTTTCCTTCCCTTTGTCCCTTTCCCTACCCACCCACTCCCCCACAAAGTCAGTCCCACTTGTTGTCCATGTCCATGGTTCTTCCATACTAGTTCCTTGACTAAACTGCTCCCCTTCTTTGCCTCCTTCTCCCCCCTACCCCCTTGCCCACTGAAGGTCTATTCATTGTATTCATGTATCTGGTTCTATTTTGCTTGTTTGTTTGTTTTGTTCATTATTTTCCGGTAATGGGTGAGAGCATATCATATTTTTCTTTCACTGACTGGCTTATTTCACCAAGCATAATACTTTCCATTTCCATCCAGGTTATTGCAAAGGTTAGAAGTTCCTTCTTTCTTTCTGCTATATAGAATTCCATTGTGTAAATGTACCAAAGTTTTTTGATCCATTCATCCACTGATGGGCACTTAGGCTGTTTCCAGCACTTGGCTATTGTAAATAGCGCTGCTATGAATGCAGGGGTACATAGGTTCTTATGAACTGGTGCTTCAGGGTTCTTAGGGTACAGTCCTAGTAGTGGAATTGCTGGATCAAAAAGCAGACCGATTTTTAGTTTTTTAAGGAAACTCCATACTGTTTTCCGTAATAGCTGCACCAGCCTGCATTTCCACCAATAGTGCACCAGGGTTCCCTTTTCCCCACATCCTCAACAACACTTGTTTGTTTATTTGTTGATGATTGCCATTCTGACAGGGGTGAGGTGGTATCTTATTGTGGTTTTAATTTGCATCTAGTGATGTTGAGCATCCTTTCATATGCCTTTGTGCTCTTTGTACGTCTTCCTCAGGGAGTTGTCTGTTCAGGTCCTTTGCCCATTTTCTACTTGGTCTGTCTGTCTCCCTGGTGTTGAGTCTCATAAGTTCTTTATATATTTTGGATATCAAACCCTTGTCTGAGGTATCATTGGCAAATATGCTTTCCCATACAGTTGGTTCCCTTTGAATTTTGCTGGTGTTTTCTTTAGCTGAACAGAAACTTTTCAGTTTCATATAGTCCCATTTGTTTATTTGTTCCTTTATTGCTGTTGCCCTTGGCGAAGTATCAGTAAACATATTTCTGCATAAGATTTCTAAAATTTTACTGCCTATATTTTTCTCCAGGACCTTTATGGTGACACTGCTTATGTCCAAGTTTATCCATCTTGAGTTTATTCTGATGTGTGGTGTAAGTTGGTGGTCTAGTTTTATTTTTTTGCATGTCGCTGTCCAATTCTCCCAAAACACTTGT